>CAKAOJ020000117.1:600000-825000 GCA_916701645.2 Sebastolobus alascanus | reverse complement strand
CGGCTCATGCTGCCTTTCATGTGGTGCCCTAAAAAGGAGCGTGCTGAGATTTCACTGGAATCACCTGCAGGTACTGAGACCCCGTTTTGTTCCACAGGGACACTTGAAAGGAAAAATCTCTCGAGAAATAAAGGAAAAGAGAGAGACAGAGAGAGACAGAGAGAGACCTCAGCGCAGGAGGACCTGACGTAAGCCGCACACCCGTCTAACCTAAATAAACGGTCATCCAAAATACACTCTAAAAGCACTTCCTGTGTTTCTAATTCCCAGAGAAAGATGACTGGAATAGAAGTCTGAATACCTCATCCCAATAAAAAAAAATGTTTTTCTATGTGGTTGATGATGCAAAGTGCAGAAAGGAAACAGGAAATAACGGCTTTTAAAGAATATATTACAGCCCTTTAGCTACTCAGACTTGAGTTTCAGCTTCTGTAACATGGTTGAAGACAGCTTTGAGATTATTAAAAAGTTAATATGGATCTCAGTGAGGTCACGGTGTGTGCTTAGCTCAATTTTAGCAATCCACAGTGGCTGCTCATAATGAACTCCTCTCTGGATGGACTTTTCACTGCACTGACTTGAACTCATGCAGGAGGATAAAGTAGCCTGACACCAAAACCAAAAGACTACTTGAGCCTGGGAATGTTTCAAGTTTTCTTTCTTTACAAAATTTAAATTTAAATTTAAAACCTCAAAGCTACAGTTGGTAACTTTAATGAAAAATAACTTTTTGTCTCAAACCTCAGATAATCTGTGAAAAAAAATCTGGTTCCTCTGCCTCCTCCTAGTGCTCCTTATGGCATTTGCAAGAAAAGAACCAATCAGAGCCGAGGAGTCTCTACAGCAGCTGTCAATCACTGCTCGCGAACTCCGATCAAACTCAAACTAGGCAGCGTTGATCAAATATGAATCAAGATTCTGTTACTGTAATGCCTATTTCTCGCCTCAAATGTTCTCAGAAACATATTTTAGCGCAGGGATACTCAACCTTTTGTAACTTGACCTTTTGTAAAAAAATTCCGAGAACCATCTTCCCAAATAAATGACAAACTGGGCTATAAATATCTGTTATGCCACCGTCAGGTGTAATGACCCACATAAATATTCAGCTTACCATCACCCATCACTGCCTGTCATTATGAATCCAAAGTGTTCAGGGTCATATTTCCTCACCATACACTTTGGAGCTGTTACTGGTGTACGGTTGTCTCCACCATCACTTTTTTGTTTCAAAAACCGCACCATTTTGTGTCACTGCATCCGAGAACGTTAGCTATGTCTGTAATGGGGAGACTCATGGGTACCCATAGAACTCATTTTCATTCAGATATCTTGAGGTTAGAGGTACAAGGGAGCCTTTTGAAAATGGCCATGACAGTTTTTCTTCACCAAAAGTTAGCGTAACTTTGGAGCGTTATTGAGCCTCCTTCCTGACAAGCTAACACGACATGGTTGGGTTCAATGGATTCCTTAGATATGATACCAGTATCTTCACTCTAGCTTTAAAAGTGAGCCGGCTACAACCTCTGAAAGACAGAATAGTGGCCGTCGGACTTTGAAGAGGTTAATTTAACCATTTGGCAGTACCGGCCCAGGTTGAGCTGTTTTGGTGGTGATGGAATCTTGCAAATGCCGTTAGGAGCACTAAAAGAAGGCAGAGGAATCGGATTTTTTCACAGATTATCTGTCTCATGTACTACTGTCAGGATATAGTGACAGTTTGAGCAAATATGACAAAAAGTTAGTTTTTATTAAAGTTACCAACTGAAGCTTTAAGGGTATTTCACTGCTGTTTTATGATGAGCAGATGAGCATTTGGGTGGCAAAACCGTTCAAACAGTATATTTCATTTTAGAAATTCTGCATGTTAAAATCCATGTGCAGAGTGTCAGAGTGTGTGTGACACGTCTTGTGTTTTTGGTTGTTAGCTGTTTGGGGTATTTCCACAATATCCCCCCACACACAGTTCCAGCTTAAACAGCAACTACCCAGATGACGGTGAAGCTGTCTGTTATTTGAGTAACACATGAGGGAAGTCGGCTGTGGGATCTGGCTCTGCACAATTTAGCGGCACACCTCAACGATTCAGACCACATCCCTACACAGTCACTGCGGGGCAGACTGTGCATTAAACTCAGCACATTTTAGAATTGTTTTAGTGTCCGCCATGCAGCGGCATCTTGATTGATGATATTAAAATGGTAAATCCCATCTTATTTGTTTGGCTTACAGCTCACCATCACACTCGTTCAGAGAGCAGAACAAAAATGTTGAACGCTGCATAATTCATGTCCTGAAAGTTTTTGTAACCCAGTGATTCATAATGTTTGATAAATGATTGTTTTCGTTTGGTATACTGTTCTAGTTTTATGTCAGAATGTGACTGCTACACATATTAGATGGTGCACAAGGAAAATATGTAATAAAAGATTTAGTGTAAGTTAAAGCCAAAATATCTATATTTATAATGCAAATATATGTATAGTTATGTGAAAGTGGCCTTTCTTTGCCTGTGCACAACTATAGGATTGATCTGTTTACAACACATCCATATGGATATGAGTGTGCAGACAGTAAGTCCTGTTTTTAGAGTGTCTGTTAAAGCAGATTAACTGAGAGCTGAGGCTGGTGCTCACCAGATTGGGGGAGAGGAGGGACTGGAAGTGGAAGAGCAGCCCAGCGCTGGCAATCTGCTCCAGCCAGCGGCGGCTGGCTTCCTGGGCCTCCTGAAGGTCCTGCGGGTCCGAGCTGTCCTGGTCGGACTCCCTGCCTGCATTGTTGAACTGAGAGTGGACACAGAAAAAGCTTCGCAATGAGCTGAGACAAAGAATCAAACAAAAATGTTTTGCTTTCATGGCGGCTGATGCTGCTTACTGTTTTTCTTACCAACTCAATAGTTCCTATCAATAAGTATGGCCATTTTATTTACCTGGTTGAGGACGGCCAGTAGGTGCTCTGAGAAGGCACACACAGCTGCAACTAGAGACTGACAGAACACCATATCTCGACGCAACTGGATCTCCGAGTCTATGGGGGCAACAAAGAGGACGTGATGCTGAGAGGAAAGCCGTGTTAAAACAACAGTAAAATAGTGAGAGGAATAGTCATAAAGAGATGAAAGAAGTACGGAAGATTAAAAACTGAGGTGTAAAATGGTAAAAGGTTAAAAGAAAAGGAGTGATTTAAATAAGTTGTGATGATAATTGAACAGACTTTTAAGGTCAGACTCTTTGCTGTGGAAAGCTTTCAGTAAGGTGACAAAAAGTCGTGGCTACATTTTTTAAGAAATCTCCTGGGTATTAAATATTGTATCAGAGCAAATGACAGGTGTGCCCCGAGTGGAAAATAATTGCTGCCATAATTTCCTGAGAAATAGGCCCCCTGAAAAAGTTCAGCAATCCACAGAGTTAAAAATGAGTTCATGAACTCCTCAGAAATTAATAATGTGTCAGAAGACATGACTGCAAACTCTCTGACACTATTAATCAATCCCACCACAACCTCAGAGAAAGAAATCTACCCTTTTCTACTTTTTCTTATTAATTCATAGTTCCTGGAGGTATGTAAAGGAACTGTCCTCAACCAAAGAAGTTCTTAGTCGACTAAAGCTCATACGATTTTGTCGACCAATTGATTTGTTGATTTAATCGACAGATCTGTAAAACTTAGTTTCTCCAAAAAAAGCACCACTTTAAATCTTGTGTTTACCAGAGATGGGCTCATAAGTTTCTTGGAAATAAGTCATTAAGCATGAAAAAAGCATAAAAAATGACTAATCGACTAAAGAAATTGTTGACTAAGACCAAAACGACTGATTAGCTGACGTATGGACTAAAAGGAGATTATGGACTAAGAGGAGACAGCCCTAAAAGGAACATAACATCTTATTTTATCAGCATTTTTTCTCTTAAGGAGTTGGCAGAGATCAGCAGTGCTTGTCAGTGTCATTCATTTGGATTTTAATCCATAGTATCTATTAGTGCTGCGAAAGTCTTTTGTTTTTCGGTGCTACTTTTTAAAAACTTTCTTTGAATTGTTTGAACATGAACGGAAGATAAACTACAATTACAATAGGGCCTCGCAGACCTGCGGTCAGTGCTCGGGCCCTAATTACCGCCTCGAGGTTGTATGCCTTCGCCAACCAGGTCAAGTTGCAGTTTACATCCATGTCTTTCCACAATGTCACCACTTCATCATTTTATCGTATTTGGACATTTGTGTGAAATTGTCATAATTAGCATACGAATTCTTGAGTTATGGGCAAAAACGTGTTTTGTGAGGTCACAGTGACCTTTTGACCTTGGACCACCAAAATCTAATCAGTTCATCGTTGAGTCCAAGTGGACGTTTGTTCCAAATTTGAGGAAATTCCCTCCAGGCGTTCCTGATATATCATGTTCACAAGAATGGACCGTACTAGGGCTGACCCGAATGCCTCGACCGTTGCCATGGTAATCGACCTTCAAATCAGTGTTCAAATGCTTCATTTTTGTTTTTTATTAAAAAGTATGTAATAATAATGTATAAATCCCAAAATAGCCCATGAAATGAGGAATAATCCCTCAACATTATTCATTATCCATATTCAACATTAATTATTAATAATAATTTTCAGACAGATATCGCTGTTTGTTGTGTGTAGAGGTGTGTGTGTGTGTACAGTAGTGCAGCAGCGGAACTATCTCGGGCGCTGAAACGGGGGAGATGGAGACAGACAGACAGAAGAACACGTCAGCCTGCTGCCCCTCAAAGCTTCAAATACCGTCGAATATTTCTTATCGAAGCTTCGAAGCCCAAACAAATGGTATTCGGGACAGCCCTAGACCGTACGTAGGGACAGACAACCCGAAAACATAATGCTTCCGGCCTGACTGTCGCCAGCACGGAGGAATAAAAACAGCAAAATCAACACAAAGAATAAAGTGAAAGAACAGTATAGGTTGAGCAGAATAGGGGCAACACATAAGTTCACAAACTCTTTCTGTTTGTGTTTCTGATTTCCACTCCTTGCTTGTTCTTTTCATTTTTCCCTCTTGCTGCTTCACTGTTATTTGACTTGAGCTCACAGTTTTCATTACCAGTACAGGATGCTATGTCTTCAAAGGGTATGCTTTTATTTACTGACTTTTTGTGCAAAAATGCATTCCGGTCGGCACTATATTCTGTATTTGTGTTACACTGCAAGAGGAGAGGGAGACAAACCTGTATACTGTAGTAAGACCAAGAGCAGCCGTGTCTTCACCTCTGAAAAAAACAAATAAAAGCAATCGAGTGAGGCAGAGTGCTATCTTATATCAACTCCCAAAGAGCTTTTCTCCTCCACTGCAGTACTATGACCTATACTATAAACTCAACCCCTTGAAGTCATGAATAGGCCGATGCTGTGTAACTCTCCTGCTCCGTCCCAGCTCCACAGCTGTTTATCTTCACATATAAGAAAAAAATAACACAGCACCATAAAAACCAGCCACAGGCAAAGATAATAACATAAATCTGCATTTGTTTATAGTCATATCAGAGCCGCGGGAAGCTTGGCAGGACGCTGCACTGCATGAAAAAGCCATCGTGGGGAGAGAGGTAGGACAAAAAAAAGTGGTGTACACAGGCCGAGCACATTAATATTAACTCTGCTTATTTGTACGCTCTCGGTTTTGACCGCCAGCTCACCTTTCCCAGGAGTGTCATGTGGCCAGGCCGTGGGTCTGGGCTGCTTGTAGCTCAGTGTGTTTGCCTGGGGTGTGTCTGTATGTACATATGTGTCTGTGTGCTAACAAACACTAAACCACACACTCCCCTTGGGAATAAATGAGGCTGAACTGCCTATCTAGATAAAAAAAACAAAAAAAACAAGGGAATCTCACAGAGTGCAGCTCTTTGATTGTTTAACTTGCTAGTTTTCAGCTCCAACTCTGTGGCCCCAATTTATGTATCCCAGGATGGTTTTAGGTTTATAGCTTAAAGAGAGCAGTTAGCGGTCTGGGACTGCCTGTACCCACACAACTGTAACGGGGGCTATTACTGCATCCAATAAATATGATGAGTTGCACTGGAGAATTGGTCAATTTAATGTACATTACCTCTGAAGTCTGGCATTCGTTTTGCTGATAAATACTATACTGTATATGGCTGTGTGCACACAAGTCTTAGGCCTCAAACAATGGACTACGTTTACATGCACACTAATGTTCCACTATTATTCCGAATATGACAATATTCCTAATTTGATACAGGTCATGTAAACAGCATATTCTGTTTGGAATGACGCATTTTCCGATTAAGACATGTGGGATATGCTGATATTATTCAGGTTTTAGGAGCATTCTTTGGACATGTATACAGCGTGTTCGGAATATGCGTCTCAATTGGGGTTTTTACGGCAGTTTGCGACACACTGCCTCTTGCCTGTTTGCGGTCAGCTCTGGATAGTTTGCAGAGATGCATGCCCAAAAGGAAAAGCCCACATTTCTGGTCGGAAGGAGAAACACACCTACTGTTAAACATTATGAAAGACTTGGGGATATGCGCAAATATCCCAACGCTGACCTTTTCAAGAAGGTGGTTGAAGGAATGAAAGAGGGAGGCTGTGCACGCACGGTCGAACAAGTCTACCACCGGTTACATTAATCGGAGCATGCACGGCTGCATGTAAACAGGAATATTAGTGGAATATTCATTAACATTAGCCATGTAAACATCTTAGTAGGAATGTTTTCTTTAAGGGGAAAAAACAGAATATTCTGTGCATGTAAACATAGTCACTGTAAGAAGAGTAATATGTTTGTGTGTTAACCATGTCTGGAACGGCTCAGGTACACACTCACCCTCGACATATTTAGCGATGGTTTGTGTGAGGGTCTGAACGCTGCTGGGAAGGTTCCAGGGATCCTGCTTGACATGAAGACGCAGCTTTTTGGTGCAGTTCACCTTGGGATCCATCTCCTGCTGAAACTCTGACAGAAACACACACAGACAGAGAATTAGCATAGGCCTACAGTAGCAGAGTGATACGACTGTATGTGTGTCAACTCTACGGCACAATTTGCAGAGGGAGAACTATAGTGGATTTCTATAACAAACTGCCCTTTTGTCCACCTCTTGCATTATTAAATAGTGAGGAAATAGAGAAAAGATTTGTATTATTTCATTCCTCTTCTGATGCATCTTCCTGAATGATCTTCATCTTCAAAATAAGTGGCTTCTCTCTCTGTCTCATCTCTTCTTTTCTCTCCCTCCTCTCAAGTCAGCAGATGTTTATTGGCGTCATAAAATGTCCGTTACTTTGCTAAAGCCGTTGGAGCACATCAAACTCTTTAGAAGTACACAGTTAAATTATTTAGTAGATTGATTATTCAGTAGACAAAATATTTCAGCAAAAATGATAATCAAAAATGATGACAGATTCCAATAAATTATTACACTCTTCACTTTCCATCCTCTGTTTCTCTTCACGTCGGTCTCATTCTTTCTCTTCATCTCACTGAATGAAATCATAAAAATTCAGAGGTCAGACAGATCCAGAACCAAGCAAAAGTCCTCCTATTTTATCCCACAGACTGTCAGTTTTAGACCACCTGGTCTAATCTCTCTGGTCTTTGCAGTGTAAAAGTCAATTTGTCAATTTTAATGTAACCCCTTATGAAACTAGACAGAAAGGCTTGTAATGAAGTTTACTTTGGAGACGAAAAAAGAGATCCGTGATATAACGGTGGCTGTTTAACAGAACGCTTCAAGGGGGTTTGGAGTGTGTGTTTATGTGTGTGTGTGTGTGTGTATGTGTGTGTGTGTCTGAGGGCGACGGAGAGAGTGAGAGATCAGATGCAGGAATGCTCCACTTGTTAGATAATCCTATTTGCTCTGTTATCAACCACACACATTACAGGAGTGGAGATGGATCAGCTCTGATCAAGGCCTTCACGTCCCTCCTGAGGGCATTTATGCGCACACACACACACACACACACACACACAAAACACACAAGCAGACCTATTTTCAGTTCAAGCATATCTGCGCTCACTTGAAGACAGCGTGAGATGAGACGGGAGTGTGTGTGCCAATTGGGTCGGGGGGGGTTTGGAAGCTTCACTTATGAAAACATACAGAATAATCTGCTCTTCTCTTTTTTTTTAGCGCTCATCACACTCCATTAAAGTCACACTCAAGGACATAAAATAAGCAAACTTTATCATATCAGATCTCATTAAAGCCTTACATAGTACACTAAAGACCACAATGATATAAAACATACGGTTATCATTTTTTCATGCCTGCAACACTTACAGAAAGAAGAAAGATTGTTAGAAAGAACAATTGTTTTCTTTCTATCTAATCTTCAAAAAGGGCTGAACAGAGCTCCACAGATCATGAAAGGGCACCGTGAGCTAGTTTATATTTGTAGTGGGAAATGATAAGTAACATTTCCTACAGTTTCCTCTGAGAGATAAATTATAACAACAGACAGCAGCGGTGGTTAAACACCAAGGCCAAGAAGGTGGCAAATAAACCCACAGTAAAAACAAAATGATCAGATAGCACACAAGCACAAGAGCTGTTAGAGGGTCACATTTTCTATTGACTGTTAAGTAGCACTACAATAACCGTGAAGTGGAGATGAGTGTGCAACTAAGTGGTGCTGTTTCAACACTATAAAGTGCTTCAGAGTGAAGGGCACTGGTATATCTGAAGGGGGAATAGAATGGATGGGAATCAGTTTTTTTAAGAGCTGGAATCCACCTACAATACTTTCCCCATGTCTATACAATCACATCTGTGCACACACACGTTACACAACAGGAAGTTACAGCCCCTTTGCGCAGGCGGCTGCGACATTTTCAGCGTGTGCTCTGTTTTCTCTCAGTATCGGTGCCGGTTGGGAGTTTCTCCAATATTATCTTTCTTCTCTCAGGCCCACTGTGCAGCCCAGCAAGGCCCAGGAAGCACAGCTACACCATAAGAAAACATTCCTCAGAGGAAACGCACACACCGCTGCAGCAGAAAGTGAGATATTTTGCGAAGGAAATAAGACAGAAAGACTCACTTTTACATTTCTTGCTCAAATGGTTTGAGTTTTTTTGTGGTAAAAGATGCTGAGAGACGAGTGTTTCAGAGCCAGGAGCACATCACAGTCCCGTCGCTTTACCTTGTAATCCTCTTCCCGGTGTGAAGCACTTGGTCTGCTCGAACGCCCGAGCCACCACGGCTCCTCTCAGCATGCTGGTGATAGAGTCCACCTGAAGAAAGCACAAGGGTCAAACTGGTGCACTTACATGATACAGTTTCCCACTAAGCCAAGATCAAAAGTATGTGCAGGGAAGCAAAAACTGCTAGCCAAACATAACCAACACCTGCTTCTCTCACTCGCTCTGTAACACACACACACACAATCCCACAGAGCAATGAACACAATTTGCTATGCAGTATGTAAACAAAGCTGGGGAAACGGCTCTACAATAAAACAAATGACAGGAAGCAGCCCAAAAGTGCAGAGACAGCAAAGCAAAATGTTCTGCTTTTCCACTGCCGATGGAGACATCCTCATAAAACTTCTTGTGGATGGTGTATGCATAATCAGATATGGTCAACCGTTGCTCCAAAGGTCTCAGAGGGTCATGGGTCAGCCTAAGGCTGTCACGATTTTCACTTCCTGAGCACAGGTAGAGAAAATAATACACAATTCATGTCCTCCACAAACACAAGTCTAAATAAATATTTGCCCTTTAAAAACACTAAGTTGAAATATGATCATTGTTTTGGGTTTGAAAAGATTGATCAAATTAACAAGATAACAAAAAAGTTAAATGTATTCCTTTAGGGGAGCAAAGAAATATATTAACATTTAAAAGATTATTTATCTGCAAGAGAAGCTGGATTTAAGAAATGTTCAGGACGAGAACTGCTGATAATGAAAAAGTTAGAGGGGGGCTATTGTGCTTTTTCTCTTTCCTTTAGTGTGTTATATAGTTTTTTTGTGCATGTAAAAAGTCTGCAAAGTTACAAAACCCACAGTCCACGTCAAAGGGAGTTACTCTCCCCCACACAAACACTGCTCCTGAACTGCCTGAAACTGCCTTTCCTTTTCTTCCGTAACGTGGTGATGTCACCAAGTAACACATTTGCATAATACCTGCCTAGCGGCTAGTTTGGCACGCCCTCAAACAAAGCTAGTTAGAGCGGAGCTGGAGCGGAGTCCGAAGAGTTTGGTTCAGTTGACCAATCACAACAGAGTGGGCCAGCTGGAGCTCAAACAGAGCGTTTCAGACAGAGGGTGAAAAGAGGTGCAGCAGCACAACCGGTATGAGAAAGAATGGTGGTTTCTGAACATTAAAGCATGTCAACATGTTCTAGTGGAAACCCAAAATACAAGTATGCACCTGAAAATGAGCATAAAAGATCCTCTTTAAGTTTCCACTAATAAGTGACATTAATCGCATCTGCACAGATGTTTAGCTGACCCACCTGGCTAAACAGATGTTCCAGAAAGCTGTGAAGTTTCTTCTGCTTATCATGGGACAGCCACACACTGGAGGGCATCTCATCTCCTGCAGAGGTGGGGTTACAACTTGTCAGCATTAGGCCACTAATGAACTATATTAAACATATGCACGTTTACTGTGTCGTCTTACTGCATCAACACATATACAGCGCCAGTGTGTGTTCGTTCCTTTCTTTCAAATGTATGTCAGCTTTAATGATGAAAAAGAGGTGTTATCTGACATCACATATAGCTGCGATCTGTGTGTGTATGGCTGTGAGACTGAGACATCCTGAGAGACAGAGTGGAAGGATATCTGACAGGATACACAGCTGTGTGAGATGTTAATGACAAATCCAGCTGAGATGTGTGGCCAAACGCCTGTCACATCCAATTAGATTCAACTTGAGGCTTCTTTGTTCACGTCTTCTGAAAGGTGTAATCATGCAGTTAGATTGTAATCACGTTTGGGACTGTTCTGCAACATTGTGGTTGATTAGGGTTATGGATTATGACACACTCAGATGGGAACTTTGATTCTTAGCTATATTATTTCTATCTGCAAAATAAGTTTACTGCTGTGTGATGCTTGTGTTGCATTGGTGTACCTGAGTCCATCTCATCACTGTGAACGTAGGAGCTACAGTGGCTGCTGCAGATGCTGGTGAAGGAGGCAATGGAGTTCCTGTTGCTATTACAGTCACTGAGAAGAAACGGGGCCATTAGTTTCCACAACATGATCTACAATTCTTTGTTATGATAACCACATTTCACTTTGTTTTTACCTGTACGAGTCTCTGTTGCTGATCGTGTCGTGTCCTGAGTCCTCCTGCTCGTCCCCTGCCACGTTGAAACACACTTTCTTCCCGTTCCGCTCCCCTTTCTCCCCCTCGCTCTCCGCCGATATGTAGCTCTCTGGGGTCCTCGCCTCTGACGCTGGAGGGTGGGTGATAGAGGATAAGAGGCTGATGGAGAGAGAATAAAAGGAGGAAGGGGAAAAGAAAGAGAGGAGGGATTACTTAAAACAGCTATGACATTTGAGACAGCAGGATAGAAACTTTGATCACACTAATGCAACACAGGAAGCTCTTACCCAGCACTGTGACATATTGAATAGTAAATACAGTATGTACAGTATGTGCGTGGGCTCCAACAGCTGACTAACAAAATTCCAGCCCGTTTGTGCTCGGCTTCCGCACAACAGCTTCAGATGGTCAGGGATCCACGTCGTATTAATAGGCTCAAACATGCAGCAGTGTACAGCTGTGTCAACACGCTGCAAAGATCAGCTCTCCTCTCACTGTCACAGCTGGCCTGGATGCTATCAGACGGCTATCAGAAGAGCAGGAAGAGGCCGGCCGGGAGAATTTCACTGTTGCAGCAACACATGTTGGCATTTAAAGCCAATTTTCCAATAAATGCTAAGCTTGGACTTCTCTTTTAATCTCTCCCCATGCACACACGCAATGTCTGTTTACATTTCGGCTTCATTTTAATTTGTGTCCGCTTACATTTTCCATTGTGTCATAACATCGGCCTTAAGGACAAAGTGGAGGCAGTGGAAAGGGCTGCTTGAGGCTACGTGAAATAAACAACCTGTCTCCCTCGTGCTACCCAAATGCATCTTAGAATTTGATGCCTCTTTATGATTTTAAACACCTCTCCTTTCCCCTCATTCCTCTCTCTCTCTCTCCATTGACCCCTTTTCTACCCATTCACTGGGCTGACTAGGCCACAGAGATGCCCTCATTATGGTCCACTCCAGGAGCCGCCACAATGCCCCTCCAAAGCAGAGTGGCATTCCATCGCCATGGAGAAGCTCTCCAGGCTCTGTGATTGGCTATTGGTTCATAAAGAAGTGAGCGCAGTTTGGGGCCTTTGGGGCGCAAACTATCGGAGGGAGCAAGGGGGAATAACAATGACTGGATCAGAGAAAGGGGCTTCAACAGAGAGAGGAAGAGGGGGAAAAAACGGAAAGAGTAGGCCAAAGTATGCCGCTGCTTATCGCAAGCAATCAGAAAGACTTCTTAATCTCTCTCACAGGGAGCTCTTTAACCCACTTCGACACATTAAACCATTAGACATCAATCGCATCTGCATTACAAAGCTCCACATCGGGCCGTTTCTTGATAGGATATTTGCATGCTTTGATCCATACTGAGGAAAATAAGTCAGAGGACCTTATAGCTCTGAAACCGCTGGACGTTATTAATGATGCGCACAGAATAAGGAATATGTTAAAATGGAGAAAGAAAGTGGGTGTTTGATCCAGGAAGGGAGGAGGTCCTGATATAAAGCACGCCACGAGGCACGTCCTCACGCAGCTGGGACCCCGAGACAAAGGTTCACAGGTCGCTGCCTCAAAATGCATTCTTCTAGAATCAGCCAAGAAATGATGGAACATCATCCTTGTTTTCTTTTCCTATCTCTGATAAATGCACCGTAGACTTCCTCTCTTGACTTTGGGTTGGGAGCGTAGGGGGGGGGGGGTTACGTTTGACATCACGCACAAAAGCACCCTCATAAATATGGCCGCCTCAGTTCATTATTACATCATTATGAAAGCTGTGCTGTCAGAGTTAGTCACACCCAGTACAGAAAGAGAAAGAGACACCGAGAGTGAAGAATGTCTGTGTGTGCAGACGGTGTGTAGGAAGCAAGTCATAGAGGAAATGACAGAAATAGAGGAGCTCTAGGAGAGAAATGATAGGGTGTGTAGTAGTAGTGGTGACCCTGGGCCAGTCAACCAACAGGATAATATGCAAACTAACCTAATGAAGCGCTCAGGAGGGTTGAACCACAGAGGTCAGAGCAATGCTTCCCGACTGCAGCTACTAGCAACACAACCCATATTAGTTCCACTGCTGTGAAACACTCATGCCCACCCCCGCAGCTCACTCTTAACAAGCTCTTGAAGTGTGCATGAGTGTGTACGTCTGCATGTAGCGGATGGTAAAGGTCATTATCCCCTCACTAGCTGTGTCTCGGACCATTTGAATGCGCGTGGATACGACTCTACTAATTGGCACTGACGGGAGCATGACAAAATTTGTCCGGACTCAGTCATTAAGAGCCCTGCTGTGGACTCCACTCATTATCACCACGGCTACAGTAGGTGACAGCTGCGCTCCATCTAGCGACTTTTAATGTCATTCTGCAAATGCTGCCGCCTTGGCTGAGGAGACTTCTAATGACTGAATCAATCTAAAGATCATCATAACACATAAGTCAACTGTCCACCAATAATTACCAACTACTGCAGGGGACATCTGGAAGAGCAAAGTTTCTTTTTTAATGTTGCATTCAAACGGAGCGCGAAGCAGATTTTTGCCTCGCTTTATTCGCGCAAGTTGGGCCGCCGGGATCATTCACGTTACTTGCGCTAGACGCACCGGAAAGGAGAAGGGGCTTGTCTCCATAGATACCAACAACAACTTTTTTTTCTACCATGGAAGGAATAACCACTGTTGCTGCTTTGTACATGTTGTGGAAGTCCCAGATATGTTGGAAAACCAAACGCCGTTGTGTCTGGGTTCATAACATCACCCTGTATTCACATACAGTAGACTGTATCTAGCAAGCCACACGTCGCGACTGCAGTATGAACCCCAAATAAACAGATTGTGCTGTGATTTAACTGCAATAAACAGATCAGAGGATACCGAAATAACTACATAATGATGTTGATTTGTAAAAAGTCTGAATTCATGCTTTGTCAGGCCTATCCGCAGGACAACAAGCAAACAACTGTGAAAATGCTTGTTTTCTGAATGGAATTCGGATCGATCAGTGCCAGGCTATGCTAACATTGTAGCTGCTCAATCAACACTCAGCATACTAGGCATAAATACGGCAGCAACGTTGTTGTTTATACCACAGACAGTCTGTGGTTTATATACATACTTTTATACACAGAGTTTCATCCGGTCTCTGTACAAATACGAGGTACTATCGTAGCTCTGGGTTCTTACAAACGGCCACGATAAGTTTGTTCCCCATCTCTGATTCAACAAGGTCAGGACGTCTGTGGCGAAAAGTTCACTTCGTGCTGGCGTGAACGCAGCATTAGACATCTTATTTAGAAAGAGGTACTATGATCTTTTTACACACATAAGTAAGTGTGTGTCCGTGTACTTGTGTTTTTCTGTGTACTGTGCATGCGTATATCAGTGGTCCATTGTTGATGAATGGCACCTGGCCTAATGACACACCCTTTACGTCACAGAGATTGCATTTCCGGTTTGGGGGTGGGGGGGAGTAGAGCTGGAGCAGTGTTTCCCATTTCCTTTCCGTCGTCTCGTGTGCTTCCAAACAATGAACCCTGCGACCGTGCTGAACACAGAGTGGCCAGCCAGGAAACACTGATCTAACACACACACACACACACACCATATCGTGTTTAAAATCCTGAGCAGAAATGAAGCAGGGGGATACCTTTGTGCACAAATTGTGCAGACATATGGTCAAGAAAACCACCGACCTGACTTGATGTTTCTGATTTTCCCCTTCCTTCTGCTTCTTTCTCACACACACACACACACACACACACACACACACACACACACACACAGGTGCTAGAGTAATGACCAAAATGTATGCCCGCCAAGTGCCAGATGCAGAGCATTGACCAAGCAGGCTAAAGTTACACAGCGTGTTATATGAGGCAATTTGGTTTCAAAGGACATTTCAAATCAAGTGGAATAGAATTGGCGGGGGGATATCTATTTCCTTCATAAAAAAAAAGATATTTGAAGGTTTTAAAAAATTTCAATTTCACCCTTTGTTTTGGAATTTGTGGGAGATGTGTGTGAATAGATTAAAGGGATAGTTTGGATGTTTTGAAGTGGGGTTGTATGAGGTACCTACCCATAGTCAGTGTATTATCTAAAGTAGATGACGGTCAGCGCAGGAGTTAACACATGGAAGCAAAGCAATGTACTGCTGTGGACGGGGCAAAACATATTTCATAATTCAACATATTACGCTTTATTTAGAACATTTTCGCTGGTTTAACTTGCTGTGAGACAGCTATACAGTCTATGTTTTTGACAGGGAACCAAAGCCGTTATTTATGCTTTCTTTAAAGCTACTAGACTCCATTGTAAAAAACAGTAATTTTACCTTGCAGAACACAAGGGTTTCTGGTCTACCGCTGCCTCAATCAGTTAGTTTGTTTGTGTTATTGAGTGGCTTTGGTTAGTTTGGATTCACCAAAGTCACACAATAGCACAAACAAACTAACCGATGCGAGAGCATAGATGGATACAACAGCTTCAGTTCCCCGTCGGAGACGGCTGTTTCACGGCAGGGTAAACTGGCAAAGATATTTCAAATATAGCGTACACTTAAACTGATATTGATTTTTTTTTAGGTGAGCCTTTCTTTTAGGTGGCTAAAATACGTTTTGCTGCCGTCCCCGTCCACAGCAGTAGATCATTTTGCTTCCATGCGGTAACTCCTGTCTGCTTAATTTGACCACTTGAATCTCTACATTCAGGTACAGATGTTGTATACTGTAAGTATGTACATAAAAGGCACTCACTCATGAATATGGCCACCGTGCGTCTCCATCTCCTTGACAACCATGGTGAGTTTGTAGAGGAGTTTCTGGTAAGCATCCAGGGTGAGCAGGTCGTCCTCTCTGAGCAGGAAGCGAAGGCCGTGACCCTCCGTCCTGCCCAGGCTGTGACCTGATGGTGCGGCCATTGTGGTGATTGTATGCTGGACGTTAACCATGGGGTTCAGCTTACCTGAGGCAACACAGGAAACAAAAGTTTGAAATTTCAAAGCAGATTCAGATGCATTATTCCACAGTGCAGGTGTTCTTCATGCTCCCTATCCTCACTCACCCTGCTCAGCACGTCCTCCCTTCTCCAGCGTGTTCTTCCTGTTGTCCAGCTGCACACCAAAGGCACTACCCAGAGAGGTGGTGGTCTTTGGGTAGGAAACCTCCATCACATTAATGTGGCAGTTTGTAGGGCAGAAGTCGCTGCTATGGAGCGGGGACACCTTGGCTTTAGCCTGCTTAAAGGTGGGCCACGCTCTGTTCTTCAGTACCCGAGCAAACTGTCACACAGTAGAAAAAGAGACAAACGTACGGTTTAGAGATTAAACATATTTTCTTCAATGTGGTTGGCAAAGTGAAAAGATAATTTGTGAGAAATATGGGTAGAGATCTAGCACTATAATGGCATTTACTGCAGAGAATATCATCCTGTGATACTATTGGCTGGTAGATTTATAAACAATAGTGATAAAAGGTGGGGAATAAGAAATGAAAATACAAATTTTAGAACTTCAAAAGTTTGAATCTTAGCATTATAGAGCAGCTCAAGAATTAAAGGCTCCATGTGAAACACACTAAAGGATATCCGTCAACTAAATGTACTGTTTTGTGTTATACACACGACAGCTGGAACTAGAAGAAAAGCTCCGTTACTGTACATCTCTCTCCTACATTCCTCCTTTTTTATGTGGCAGAGCAAATATTCAACCCAAATCAAAGATCCAAGACAGACGCATAACATCGTCATTGCTCACATATGTGAAAAACTGCAGACTCCAACATGATCGTTATCATTTAAAATGATGTGGATTGAATATCATCCTGTTATGAGATTATATGATAAAACGATTTTATTATTTGTTATTTGATTTGTAAATTCAACAACATCCGGAATGGAAGTTCATGTTTTGAATTTGTTGCAGAAGAACAGTTTATTTTTAACACATTTTCCACTGAAAATGATATTGCTTCAAATAAAGTAAATATTCTTTCCATACTGTACAGCACATGAATCCTGTAGGATGAGAAATATCCTCCCCGGTGGCTTAATGGTATAGAACTTCTATAGGACATCTAACTCCATCCAACCCTGCTGTGCAAGCAAACTTCCTGTACTTTGTCCCACCACAGTTTCATAATGAACCGAAAATATTTTTACACTTCTCAGAGGGTTGGCTGGCTCGCCCTCGCTGGGCTCTAGCTCATCTCGGAGGGCCCGGGGGTGAAAGAGGCTCGCGGCTCCCGCCATGAGCTTTACAACACCCCTCACCGCTTCTCGGTGCTCGCTGTGCCCTCTCTCCCTGTGAGGAGGGACGGGGCTCCCTGTTCCTGGCGCGACTGTCAACCGGGGCGGACCTTCCTTAGTGCATCAGGGGTCTGCGGCGGTCGGCAACTTGACCCATCTTGAAACACGGAGCCCGTCTAGTTTAGTTCTGTGCTTTGAGAGTGTGACTTTTTTGCCGTTCATCACCATTCATATCTATACAACCAATGTGTTAATGATTAAATTGCCATGAAGAGGAGCAGAAGTCTAGTTATCTCTCAGAACACTTGAATTACAATATGCTGAAAGGTTATTATGGAATTTTTGCCCAATGATGCCAAAAAATTGTTGCCTACTGCCACTTTAAGTATAAGTAATACCAGTGTAAAAATACTCTGTTACAAGTAAAAGTCCTGCATTCAAAATATTACTTGAAAGTGAAGTAAAAATGCAAGTATTAGCATCAAAATTTACTTAAAGTACCAAAAGTAAAAGTACTCAGATTTTTTACTTAAGTAAAAGTAATACGAGTGTAAAAATACTCTCAAAAAGTTACTTATAATTAAAAAAGATGAAAGTATTAGCATCGTTAAAGTACCAAAAATAAAAGTACTCATTATGCAGAATGTCCCATTTATAATATCATATTATTGGATTATAATTATTGATGCATTAATGTGTTCATCACTTTAATGTTGCAGCTAACAAAGGTGGAGCTCATTTGACCTACGTTACATACTTAATAATTATATACTACTTAATAATAAACCACACTGTAGTTTACTAGTTGATTTATATTTTGTATTAAGAACCTGAATCTGCAAAGTAGCTAGTAACTAGTAGCAAGTACCTCAAAATTGTACTTAAGTACAGTTTACAAGAGCACAAAGTTCTTCATCGATCTAGCCTCTTAATTTTGCTCTCAATGTGCACCAGATTAATGCATTTAACTTTAAAATGAGCATGGACCTCGAGGTCCCCCCTAGAGGGTCCTAGGTCCACCCAGCACAGCCTCACAAAACCCTTTGGGAAACACTGAGATAGCATCTCTATGTAAAACACAATACACCAGAGCCCAGAGGACTGCCTGAATCCAATAGAGCTGATACAGAATATCACAAGCACATTTTTTTCTTTGCAACATTTGGTTGCACTTTCCTTGAACCCTCCATCACAGAGCCTGCATCCTGTCTTGCTACACAGCAGATGGTTCGAGCCACCGGATCGGTTTTTAGCAACTTTGGCTGTCAAGCAACATAAGCATAACATAATGTGTATGTCAGCGAAGGAACTTAAACCAAACATGTCTTCCCGGGTTATCTCGGATAGCTGGAGTATGAAGCGTCTGCTCCGAGCGAGATGATGCGCTCCAGATGGACGACGAGCTGACCTTCTCTTGAGACTGAAGACTCTCACCGCATCTCTAGTCTCTCTCTAGAGGTTTGTGGCCTCAGGTTAACATCTCTCTGTTCTGTCTTTCTGTCTCTATGTCCTCCTTCTTTCATCCTTCCTCTTGCTCCTTCTCTCGCCCCCCCTCCTTTCTCTCTAGGGGTCTGAGAAGGAATGCTCCGGTGCAGGAGGGGATCTTACACAACAAAAGTCCTGGCTGTGGCTGTGCGTGGCTATTTATAAGTGACTGGTAATTAATCCAAGGCCCACTCTAACTTTGAGTCAGATCTTTTCCTTTTTCCCCTGTCACGCACATTTGCACGCATCGGGATGTTTGGCTATATAGACACATGCTTACAGATGTGAATGAGAAGTGATGAAAATACTTTGGCTCTGTCAAAAACCAGCTGTAACCTAATTACAAACAAAGCGCCAGAAAATACAACATATTGCACACATATTGACAAAGTCAGTGATAGACGTCTTAGCTAAATATTTTTTCCTCACTCTAAGGTCAGTGAGAACTGATTACATCTTAGCACAGGAGCCTTCAAGTTCAACTTGTTTGCAGTGTGTCAGCGGTTTGATTCACTCTGACATGTTGATGTCAGAGCAGTGAGAAAACCAGCATCCATCAAGGACATCTAAGCCTCTTAAGTACATTTTCAGTGTCTTATTTTCTCACTTGCCCAGGTGCTTTATACACCTATAGGAGATTCTTCTCAATCACAGCCAGTGTGCAGTGAAGGTCGCTATAAACGTTTTATCACAGTGCATCTGTAGCTGTGTTTCCATTCAATTGTCAAGCCAATCTTAAGCAAATTAGGCGCCTTTCCATCATCTGGTTACAGCGTAGTTTGGTCAGAAGTTGGCACCTATGTATGGCTGTAATCCGCCAGTAAACAGAGTAGAAGAAGAAGAGATTGCAATTGCGAACCGGAAACAAAACAAGTCGGCTTGGCCATGCCTGCATCTAACCATCTACGAGAGAATAATGGAAAGATGTTTCGGGAATTGGGCAAGTTTTAATTGTTCTTTCATGTCAGCTAATATTGGTAAGTTTCATGCTGTCTGGTGACTAAGAGAAGCATTCGTACGTTATATATCCGAGAAGACGCCAACAACGGAAACAGCTGATCAGTCATGTGAATTAAATGTTTGCAACGTCAGAATTTATTCGGCAAAGGCGTTTCCATAATCTTTTTCGATAAAGGCAAAAACCACTTCAAGCAAGCATAAAAACTTTTTTTCCGCAACTGAGGAAGTTTTATTGAATTTTGCCGTTTCCACACAGCTTTTCTAACGCGATACTTCAAAATGCGCATAAAAAACGTGAACGGAAACACGACTTATGTTGAATTGGTTCAGAAAAGGATTTCCACTCTTTCTTTTAGGACAAGAACCACAGAGTGGAACCGCAGTGAAAACTATGTAAAAGAGGTATTTCTACACCAGCTGCATCCTGTGTCTGTTATATTCAGTCTACAGAGAATTACAGAAGACAGAGTGCATTGTCATGGTTCCAAGCTGCATAGAAATATACATATGCAGTTCATGGTGGAGGCAAATATCATCCAGAGCAGAGAGACTGATGAAAGGCCTCTTCATTACCTTTCTGTAGTTGGTGATACGCCGGTTGATGTGCTCCACCCTCTCGCCACACATGGCACTGAAGCGTACCTGCAGCTCCTCTGGGATCACGTCACAGCTGGAGCTCAACCTGCCACACATCTGCACCAGCGTGTCGTCATTACGTGCCAGCGCCTCCAGGATCTGGTCAGAGAAAGGGCAAACAAAGGCAGGGATGATTAACAGATATGCAAATGCCTCTAAAAATCCCTTGTGGAATGACTAATGGGATGTAAATAAATGACCGAGCATTTCTTTAAATTGGAAAAAAAAATGTCTGGAGGGCTGATTCTTCTACATTTCATGAGCAGTTAAAGCGATATCTAGAGTTTCCATGTGCTATTCATAAATCCATGGAGAAAAACCCAACTTGTGATACATATGCTGTACGTATGTACACTTTCCAGATCAGAGATTAGATATGGAGGAGGAAGAGAGACACAAATCTCTGAGCCGTCTTAATGAGATGCCCAGTGGAGGAGAGAGAAAAGCAGGGGAGGAAATGTAACAGCAGGAAGAGACTGAAGCACAAGAAAACCCATGTGTCCCGACAGCGTTCGCGATATTAAAATTCAACATCACACAGATCTCTGAGGACATCTGGGGCAGATGGTTATAATAATACTAAAATTACTTTCACTTTGGAGGAATGGGAAACAACTTATCGTCGGAGGGGATATGGCACGTTTCATTTCTGTGCATGTCACTGGATTTCATTGAAGATGTTGCCTTTTAAAGCCTTTACAACACGAGGGCTGTAAATCTAGACCCGCTTAAGACTTGAACCAAACTTGTGATCTGTGTTAATTTACCATGAGAGAGATTCAGTTCATCATGGCATTTGGCAGGAAGATGCTGCAAACTGCTTTTTTTATTTTCCACACCAGCATGTGTGCATCCATGTCTGAGTGAATCTTCTTTCCTCTGTGTATCTTAAATCAATAGTGATCATTCTGTGATCATCACTGCTGGGATGTAAAAAGCATGCACTTAACACAGCTGGGAACTAACATGGCTAAAATAAAGCTGTCAGATTTAACTAGCATCAAGCCCCTCAATCTGCGCAGCGGGGGAGATGTTGGCTGTATCCGCCTGTGCCGAAGTATTCAAACACAAAAAAATGACATTGTGAAACTTGTGTGACATTTCAAACTTGAGGGAAATGTCACGATAAAGTTCTTCTGTATTATCAGTCAGAATCTGATTGACTACAAATTCTGCAGAGATTTCACTTCCATCCAAACAGCAAAAACATAAAGAAAAGTGATGACTTGTCATAATAATTTCTGAGTTCATCTACTGCTACATCTGCAGCCTGGTGTGAGACAGAAACCTTGTCATGGTTTGTTTACGCCTTTATTGTTCTCCCTCATCAAGCTCAGCTCTGAGGTGATAAAAACCCCTACAGCGATATTCATCACCTAAATATAAATAAAACTTTCCCTCTCCTCTTCCTTTCTCTCTCTGCCATCCACACACACTTAGAATTAAAAACAGTTAGCATAATAATAAAAGTCAATGCCATTAATTGAACTAGAAATTTCATGACGGCTGGACCGGGCCGGATTAACCACTGGGGCAAAAATGAGCTGTGGGCCTCAATCCCACTTTCTGTGAATTGTGTATATACAACCCGGTCTCACGGGAAGGCGTATAAATAGCACATTACAAGGACATTTCGCATGTCATGAGGACGCATTTTAGGCTTTAGGTTGAGGCAACAAAACCACTCTCTTAGGTTTAGGAAATACGTCATGGTTGGGCTTAAAATAAGTGTGAAAACTAAGTAAAATACGTATGGAAACAACGTAACATAAGTACGGAAAACACGTCACACAAACGTCACTACCGTAACTTACAAAACAAAACACCGGTCCGCTGGTTGAAAGCCATGTGTTTGTTGGACCAATCCACCTCCCCTCCCGCCCGCCATAAGCGGTATTTCTCGCTTTTTTTTCTCTACGTCCCTCGCTCTGAGCGTAGCATATTTACATGGATGCGTTTACATTGCAGTCATTACAGACTACATGGCGTACCAATAACACGCCAAAAGCAAGAAGGGCGTTCTTATTGCATGCTAAATGCCTTGCGAATTATCGTGTCATTCATTCATACGCCTTTTCTTGCGACCATGCTATCACTTCGCCCTATATTCATCCCGTTAACTGAACAGACAGGATACCTTTGAGGTGAGGCTGAAGAATCCCTTGGGTTCGACCATCTTTTCCAGCACATGACACTTGATGCCGGCTGTGCTGTCGTACTCGTACATCACTCCGTACTCCAGGTGGACGTTGTCTACCGTCAGACTTACGTGGTCCTTCTTCCCATCGATGATGGCTATGGTGTTGAATTTGTCCATCACCTCTGAGATTGTAGAAACACAGAAGAAGACAGTGATGAAACAGATCTCTGTTAACTTACATGCGAATATGGCAGCACACATGCACAAATCACAAAAAATGATGTACTGTATCATGTTCTGTGAGATCTTCCATCATCCACTCTAGGAGGTCTCAGACCGCCAAATCTGCAGTTCATTTTAGAGGAAGACCCTCTGCACGTGGCTTCCCTCCATAACCCCCCTAAAATGATGAGCAATTCCAAGAGCATTAAGTTAACCAGCCCTATGCTAACGCGATGACTTAATACGGCAATAAATTCTGCTCTGGAGCTGTTTGCTACGAAGGGAATAGTTTTCCCGTTTAACTTTCTCATTGGGATCCATAAATCGTAGGAGGGAATTAACACTTGATGAGCCAGAGGGGGCGGCTGTTCTCAGACTAACACACTCCAGATGAGCCCGTTTGGAGCTCCGTCTGACTTGTTAACTGGAGCGGGGCGACGGACTTGTGTTCCCGCTAACGAGCCTGTGTTACATCCACAGACACCTTGAGCGGGATTTCTTTTCCCAGATTCTCGTGTGGTTTCTTGTGAACGTGTGTGTGGTCACCTTCTACTTTACACTCGAAGCCGTCTCCGTTCTCCTCAGATGTTGGTCTGTGGTTCGTTTTCTGGTTGTCCTCCTGGGCGCTCTCACTGTTGTTGTACACCCACTTAATAGTGTCTTGCTGCGTAGGATTACAATAAAGGCAATCGTTAAGAAGTTTATTTGAACAGGATGTTTTGTGTCTATCAAAAGATTTTCTATTTATACTTTGAACTTATATTGATCTGTAAAACTTCTGTATGTTTTCACTTAGAATTAAATTGTCTGGAAACATTAAAGTCACTCATGCACACAGCTGTCAACACAAATCAGTGTATCGTAGCATCAGTCGTGGTCAACAGGTGGCGTTTCTATTGCTACAGTAGGAAGATGGGAGACACAGCAGTCTGGTGTGTGCGTGTACACAAGCTGAGGTTTCATGCAGCATGTTTAGCTGATTCTGCCCAGATATGGTGAACACTAGTGTCGCAGTTGGGTTGGCAGAGCATAGAGTGAAAAGCCTTCACAAATATATGGAAACACGGTGCTTGGTCAGACCGAAACGCAAACCCACGCCAATCTCATCAGCCCACTCTAGCGTGCCCTGTGTGTGCGTGTTTGCCTGCTCTCTCGTCTACGCACCCAGAGCCCACAGTGGGGTTTCTGCCAAAGCTACATGCTGTGCTTGTCTACTGGTCTGTGGTCTTCCAGAGTACAACCGCACAGAAAGAGACAGAGAGGGCGGTTCCTCTGCGTCCATACTTGATGTAAACCAGATCTCCAGTAATGTTGGAACCCTGAAGTGCTTCATTAAGCCTGAAGTCCCAGCGGGGCTCAATTAGAGTGACACACTACACTAACTCACACCATACACACACCCCTGGGTTTCTACTTTCACACAGTTTTCCCACCTTCAACAGGTGGACTGTGCTTGCTCTCTCCTCCTACACTGCTGTCAACCAGGGCTAAAAAAACCCTGGCCTATCATCCATCTCTCTCCCCCCTCCCTCCCTCCAGCGATCTCACCCAGCCTGAGCTCCAGCCACCCCCAGATCCTTTCCCACCTCTCTCTGCAGCCTGCCAGTCTCCCACAGCAGGCCCACCGCTGTGAGCCAGAGGTCAGCGCTGGAGGAGCCAAAACTACTATTATTTCTGCGTAATGACCCAAGAGAAGGAGAGAGGGAGTCAGAGAGAGAGAGAGAGAGAGACATAAAGAGAGATATGAAGGTAAACGGGAGCTAGGAGGTCTGTCTGCTATGTTGTTTCTCACGGTAAACTAGTCCTCGTTTCCCCTCGTTTACCCTCTTTTTGTTCCTTTTGCTCTTTTACTGTATAATCTCCCACACTTCTCCTCCCTCTAGTTTTATTGCATAACCATCACATCAATCAACATAAAATTCAAATGATCTTGAGTTTCTACCAGTGAGGTCATGGGAAATGAAAGTGTGACCTCCAAATCAAACATAATTGCAGAAAAGAATTCATCTTTTCTTAGGGGACTATATCTTCGTAGTGCTCACGGGTATTTTTCATTTTCATTGTATACACATTAGAGCTGTCAAAGTTAACGCAATAATAATGCATTACCGCAAATTCATTTTAACGCCACTAATTTCTTTAACGCATTAACACAACTTGCAATTTTTTGGTTGTTGTGGGCTCAGTTTTAAAGCAACCGTGTCATGTTAGCTTGTCCCGAAGGAGGCTAAATAACGCTCCAAATTCCTCACTAAATTTTGGCAAGGAAAAACTGGAATGGCCATTTTCAAAGGGGTCCCTTGACCTCTGACCTCAAGATATGTGAATGAAAATGGGTTCTATGGGTACCCACGAGTCTCCCCTTTACAGACATGCCCACTTTATGATAATCACATGCAGTTTGGGGCAAGTCATAGTCAAGTCAGCACACTGACAGCTTTTTCATGTTATGATTTTTTATGTTAATGCATCTGGACAATATTTGTCATTGCTTTGTGTTGTTAATTGATCTCCCTTTAAGGTACATTTTGAACGGATAAAATATGTGTGATTAATTTGCGATTAAATATGGACAATCATGCAATTAATTCCGATTAAATATCTTAATTGATTGACAGCCCTAATACACATATGACACCTGGAATATTGGGTAAACACTTTCCCCCTGAAATAAAACTTTTGGAAAACTGCAGTGTCTAGTTAGATTTACCCCCTTCCTCTCCTCCCGCCTCACCTGCGTGGGTCGCCGGTACTTCCTGCACGCTGTGACATGAGCGATAACGCTGGCGTGGCTCTCCTTGCTTACATTGATGCCGTTCACCTTGATGATACACTGGCCCGGGTGGAGACCGGCGATGGCTGCCACCGTGCCTGGCGTGAGACAAGCAAAGAGAAAGGAGAGGCGTCAAGGGCAACAACTACTGCACGTTGTCATGCAGGTGAGAGCTGCACCGGGATGAAACAAACACCAGCACATCCCAAAAAAACAATAACTCGTCACATCTTCCACATCCTGTACACAAAATTGAGTTGAACAACATTCCTTTTTCTTCTTTTGTATTTACAACTTTGTTTCCTGTTTTGGCAGCTCAGGAGGAGTGTGAGAGAGAGCGTGGAGAGGAGGGAAGTTGTTTATCTTGGGTAGACGAGGGCCTCTCTCTGAGGGATGTGATTCAGACCATAATGTAAGAGAACTTCAAGGTTTACAGCTATCGGGAGGAAGTGCATGGCAGACTAAATATTCCTCCCATTTGTTTTCATAGCTCCTTAAACACACACCATGCATACCTTTACATTGCAAAATACAGAATCTGTACTCCTCTCGCCAAGCCGAGCTTTACTGATTTAACTGCAGTAAGAAAGAATATCAACAGACAGGTCCATTATATTAATAATAGAACAGAAAAACAGGCTACAGTCCAACACAACAACAGGGCCGGTGCGATAGGGACTTAGATGTGAACAAGTGTTTACGGGGGATGCATCTCCTTGTGTATCTATTTTTGCTTTCCTATCACAAGCTGATATAATGCAATAAGCAATAACTCCATTTACACTCCCTGCCTCAGGTAGATTTCTCTTTGGGGAAAAGAATCCGGTAAACAAGGTGTGTGTTTCGAAGCGTTAACATTTGCTAATTAGCACTAATGTGGACATGACTGGCCTTGGCTAGCCTGGCTAAAGTTGGTACCACAAACTCAAAATTAATTTCATCTGTTTATCCGCTCCTTCTCCTCGGCTCACCTCTTCCTGTCTCTCCGTTCCTCTGCCTCTAATTGGTATTACCTGCTCCTGTTGACCCCAGACACCAGGGGGACAGCAGCTGTTATGACAATCCAAGGGATTAGACACCTCCTACATCATCAGCTTTGTCTCGGGGGGATCAGAGCATCTACTTAAACACACAGCAGGTTCCCAGGCAACCACATCATCAAGCCAGCACATGCACACACACACACACACACACACAAGCAATTTCTACTCCAGGTATCCCACTTAGATTGCTTAAGGAAAAAAACAAGATTCAATTCCCCTGAGAACAGCCAGACAAGGCCATGGATTGTTTTTTGATTGGACCCTATCTTTTGCCAGCCCTGATAGCAGTGCTACTAAACATGCTGTGTTAGGAGGAAAACAGAGGAACTGAACCGCTAAGGAAAAATGTGAATAGGTACGTGGAAATTATTTTGTAATGTGGAAAGTGACTGATAACCAGCTAATTCTCCGTTTTGGCAGCACCATTAACCAACCAGCTGAGCCACACGGAGAGCATGAGTCTGGAAAATTGGCCCCTCGTGGCCAAGTCACGCACACCCACAAATGCTGATGTGGCATCTGCTCGCCAGCTGTGCCACAATAACACAATGAATCAAGACAGCTCAAGTGGTAGAGGTGGCGATCCCTTACCTCTTCCAACAGCATGGACCACAGAAGGACCGAAGCCACGAATCTGGAAACCCAACCCATCAGCCGAGTCTGGGATCTTTACCGTCCTGGGGACAAGAGGAGGGAAAATAAGCTGATACAAGATGACTTTACACGTATGCACACATTGAAGGGATAGTTCAGTTTTTTTGAAGTGGGGTTGTATGAGGTACTTATCCATAGTCAGTGTATTATCTTCAGTAGATGACAGTCGGCACGCCTCCAGTTTGGAGAAAACAGACAGGAGTTACCGCACGGAAGCGATGTAATGTACTGCTGTGGACGGAGCCAGCAGCAAAACGTATTATAACCACCTAAAAGAAAGGCTCACCTAAAAAAATCAATATCATTTTAAGTGTACGCTATATTTAGAATATTTTCGGCAGTTTACCTTGCTATGAGACGGCTATACAGTCTATGTTTCTGACGGGGAACTGAAGCTGTTATCTATGCTCTCGTCAAATCAAAGAGCACAAACTAACTAACCAATTGAGGCAGCGGTAGACCAGCAACCCCCGTCTTCTGTGAGGTAAAATTGCAGGTTTTTTTCAATGGAGTCTGGTGGCTATGGCGAGAGCATAGATGGATGCAACAGCTTCAGTTCCCCATCGGAAAGGGCTGTCTGACGGCAAGGTGAAGCTGTGAAAATATTCTAAATATAGGGTACACTTAAACTGACATAGATTTTAGAAGTGAGCCTTTCGCCGGTGCGATAGGCAAAACGTGTTTTAGGTGGCTAAAACACGTTTTGCCCCGTCCACAGCAGTACATGTCTTTGCTCCCGTGCGGTGTCTGTTTCTCCCTGCCGACCGTCATCTACTGTAGGTAATACACCGACTATGGATAAGTACTTCATACAACCCCACATCAAAAACACCCGAACTATCCCTTTAATGCACATGCATTTGCACATCTGACTTACTCTCTTGGCTTGGTGCTAACCAGCACCCTGAGGGGTCCCTTGCTGTTGAAACACTGCCGAAGGAGAACTTCCACTTCAGAGAAAGGCCTGAGGAACACCAGGTCTCCATTTATGGCAAACAACTTCTTCCCCACCTCCAGGCCAGCCATCTTACAATGAAAAATAACACAAGAGACAGTCAAACATGGGGTTTTGATGTCATGCAGAATCACAATGAAATGTTTGTCATTTTTAGCTTCAAGTTAACTTTTTTGGGGGGGATAAAAAGGATTTCTATACATCACAAAGAAAAGCGCACACACTCCCCAGTCATAGGAGAGATAACTTTTATCTACGAGTATACAGCTGGATCCTGTTGTGGATATTCATTGTCCCAGACTGAATATTTAAAAGCAAACACACACAACGCCAGTCTCTATGCGATCCAGACCTTCCAGGCGCATTCAGCGCTACTTCAGGGCTGGAGGGAATTAGGGCTCGTGCGCTCAGATTGATCGCATTCGCCTTCAAACTCCTTCGTCCAATTTTCATCTAGCAGATCAAAGCTTAACACCAAAGGAGACCTCAGATATATGGCGCCCTCTACTGCACTCTGTTTCTGTACGATAATGCTGCTAATGTTAGCATCCGTGTCTATCACCATAAAGCAGGTTAGAGGTTTTTTATGACTGATGATCGAACCACATTATAACAACAAAAGGCTTCTGCTGACTGGCGCTCATCTGCTATAAAAGGCAGAAGAACTCCTGGAAAACAAAATCAAATGCAGCAGAATGAGGTTAAATTAAAAAGGGATGCACTGAACCACAGTCTGAACACCATGAAGACAAAAGCACTCCTAGATCTCGGGGGCTACTTTGTTACAGAAAAGATTAGATGGATTTGTAGGTAATTCCAAGCGAGCATGATTTTGGAAATCAATTAACACAATAAAAATGTATGTATGTGTGCATGCATTCCCACCTCAGCTGGGGAGCCCTTCTCTACAGATTTGATGATGGGGACTCTGTTCCTCTCTTCCAGCGTAAAGCCATAACCGCCATCATTGGGCCTTATCTGGAAAAAAACGACACGTCACCCATCAGCAGAATCCCAAGCCAGCAAACCGAGACATTTTCAAAGAGCACGAACACACACACACCAGAAGCAGATACTGCTACAGACAGATAGCAGCCATGGTAGTATTTGCTCACTCCTCGGAAAAGAATGCTTACCGAGGTATAAAATGGACTTTTGCAGTGTTATGACTTTTCCTTCTCACAGCTGTGTGCTTCCTAATGATTTACCGAGCCTTCGGTTTGTTCCGAGTTGCACGCAACGTTATAGCAAAGTCATAGCAAAAGAGTTGCCACCAAGGAGTACTGTGAGTGAGCGCTCACCAGGAGAGACTTGGAGATGACGTTCTCGACTATTTTCAGGTCGTGCTTCATGGGTTTGTGTTTGGTGTTGGAGCCCTCCATCTCCTCATCAGCGAAGAAGCGAAACAACAAGGGCTCGTCCTTGAATTCACTCTTTTCCAACACTGAGGGAGGCAACAACAAAGTCATGATCAAATTAAACTTGCTGAATAATCATATTTCTGGCAAACATTGTTTTTAGACTTTAAGGTTCATAACAGGGTGTTTGAAAGTTTTAGCTCCTTAACTACAGATCATGTATAAATAACATTTTTCCTGACAGCTTTTAAAAGTATATTAAGTTTTATTTATTTATACAGTTTTAGATTCTTGGGCGACTTTTTTCTACTGTTTCAGGCAGGCATTGGTTTCCATTCAAACAGTATGAAAATCAATGAATAGACTTTTAAAACTTGTTATTACACGGCTTTGTTGAATACTTGATTCTTTATTTCTATATCGTAGACCGTTGCTATGGACGCAGTTCTGATGTCGGAGTCTGGAGGATCATTTTTGTGTTAAATTTTTGATTTTTTAAGCAAGTAGCCATGTAATAAGCGGCATAATGTACAGCTAGTGTGTCATTGTTGTGAAATAAACCCCTTCAGGGCGATGCGTTCGCGTTGGGGATAATTTCACAACAATGACCCACTTGCTATACATTGTCCCTTACTTGTGTTATCCGTCACAGAGAACATCATCTCTGCAGTTATTTTTGTCTCATCTTTCTCATGGTAATGCATTTCGAGAGAGTTTAGATTTGAACTGTTTTGTACCTCAAAACCATTATGAAAACAAATTGTAGGGAAAATAATAGAAACCAATGCCTGTGTGGAAAGATAGAAAACACATTAAAATTCTATAATTCAGAAACACGGTTTGCAAATTAGTATAATACAACTGCATGAAATTAAAGTATGTTCTAGTTCAATGACCCAGACTGCCTATCGATGGTTTATTGAAAACTTGAAAACACAGTGGGAATATGTGCAACTCTTTACACTTACAACATCAGTGTCTGGTGCTGTGCATAATTAGAATAAATTAAAATGATCAATCAAGCACTTTTCACTAAGTTAAGAGGTTTAAACATTATTAGTCACACATGCCAAATGGAGCAAGCCCAAGCAATTAAACACATGTGCACCTACGTATGCACAAATACACACCGTGAGAGAAAGGGAGACCCCACTTTCGTGGCACTTTTAAATGAAGCCAGTCTCCACGGCAACATAACGCCTTCACCAAGACTTCATTTTTAAATGAAAAATACCCTGAGGGGGAAAACAGAGTTTCCCTCGAACATTCCCTCGCTTCATTCCCCTCAAGATCAGATATAGCGCCAATAGGTTTAAAAGCCACATCGTCAAGGCCAAATAACTCAAAGGCACGAACGGTAAAATGACCCTGAAGGCTGTGGAAGTGAAAGGAAGTTTGATGGCTGGGATTGTTACAGTATGTTCCATAGATGTGCTGGTAATTTCTAGTGTGAGGCTTGAACTGCGGGTAGTTCGGGGCAGTTACATCATGGAGGTACTCGCTGTGACTCATACTGTAGTGTGTATGATGTGGACTTTGGCACGAGGGAAGAGTTAAAAACAAGCCTGACTCGCATAAACAAATTGTAACCATGGCTACTGACCATTTTGCACTTAAACTGACAAACGTTCATCTGCCAAGTTCTCACAGCTAAAGCAAACCCTGCACTTGGTTACTTAAGTCAGATGCACACAAGTATGCATGTAGTTAATGATAGTACGCATGGATAGAGCCATAGCCCTAACCACAAACACACACACATGCACAAATTCATTCACTGGATTGGAAAAAAGTTCTATTCCTGTAGCGTGTCAAAGGGATTATAAGTAGAAATGGAAAGAGAACAAGAGTGGTTGTGTTCTAAAACAGGATGCTAAATGCCAGGCGCCCTCTGTGCGGTTTCTCCAAAGCATTCAACTCTTATTTAGCCAATGATGGAGAGGATTCCACGGTTTGTGAACAGCAGGATCAGAACTTTTTTATTTTTTGCTGTCTTGAAATCCTCAGCAGTGAAAAGTACTGTACCGTGATGCATGAAGCCATTGTCGCACAGCTCCACCCCCAAGATCAAGGCTTCCTCCCTGGTTCTGCAGTCGCCCTGCAGCACAAGACAGGAGAAAGAGAAAGTGGATGCAGTGGAGAAAGGTGGAGAGTGGATGAGTCGAGGGGGAAAAAAAGAGAAACAGAACAAAGGACATTGTATGTTTAGACAGCAGTCAAAATGTCACACTCACACCCCCCTCTTTGTTCCTGCATCCAAAAGCCCAGAGGCCAGCAGAGCCACTCCACGCTCCATCTTGAACACAGCCCAAATCATGTCTAGACAGCATAGTGTGACAGCTCTTCAAGTCCCACTGAAGTAGTGAGAGCTATTCTGCTGGCCTGAGTCAAACACATTCTTATGGACTACCACACACACACACACATGCACTTATTGTATATGCACACACAAACATGTGCTGTCTGCCATTGATTCTGCGGTGGTGGCCATATACATTTCATTTCTTTGTTGTCATCCTGGACAGAACTATCAATCTGTCAACCTCAAAGCTTCCTGTCAAAGTCAATAAAGCTCAGCTGTCGAATCAATTCTGCTTTTCTTTCTTCGTTTCCTTTTGGCTCCGCCGAGAGCCTCAAGTCTGATGGCAAGAAACGCTTTGTTGTCTCAGTTTCTTTCTTCTGGTGCACATTTGATGTGGCCCGCAAAACGACATATACAAGAATCAAATTGATGTGTTTCAAGTTATGTATTACTTCAGAAAAAAACTTTCCACACAGGTAAAACAAAACTAATTTTGTAATCTTTTGAATTACAATTTGCTTGGAATCATTTATTTGGAAAAATTTTAGTCTGACATCAGTGGTTCCCAACCTTGGACAGGATTTGTCTGCTCTGAGGTTGTCAAAATTAGATTTGCTCATGTGCAACTAAAATCATAATAACTCACCTATTGGATAATTTATACAAAAGTCTGTATATAAAACTATTGAAAAAGATATATTTTTGCTACTTAGTAGCGAATTCTAACAAAATATTCTGCTTCTATCCATATTTGTTGGCGTTTAGCCTTTCAAAAACAATATTTTCACTGCAGTCAACGCAGCCCAAAGGAAGGCCTTCACCTGTATTAACAGGGCGGTCTAGCAGCAATCTAAAAACACCATCAATTACATTATTTAACCACAATAATAAAAATCTATTTTAGGCTCCAACGCTATTATAGCAAATTAATTAAGTCGTTACAAAAAAAGAGACCATATTATGTATCTTCATTCCCTTGGCAAATCACATAATTTTATTTATGTTGACGAAACAGTTCTTAAAGAAGGTTGATTTAATAAAACTAACATAATACACTGAATCACTTTATTCAAATAGAGGATTTTGTTTGAGGATTTATTATTTAATTTAGGTTGATGATGTCGGGGGGCTCAGCTTTTCTTACATTCAAGTAGTGGGGCCTTCAAGGAAAAAAGGGTGGGAACCACTGCACTATATGATCATATTGTTATCATACTTCCACTGAAAGTTGATATATGATAATATGGATGAAGCTAAATTACCTGTGCAATAAGCCAGTCTATGAGCTTGTTGGCCATCACCACTGATTTGTAGGTCCGCAAATGGTAGTCCTTATCCCTGGATGGGCAGAGAAGCAGAAAACGTCATGAGAAGGGTTAGAAAAACAACTCTGTGATTCACTTTAGCTGGAATAAACCCAGATGGTGAACATGTGAAGTAGTAATTCTTTGGTCTATTTAAACACAAATGGTGATGGAGCCTCAAAGAGGGCTAATAATTCCCACTGTCAGAAAGGCGTGGTCACTTTTCAAGCACCAGCAGTTGCGTCATAAATCGGAGCAACTTTCTGACAGTCGGTGACAGCAAAACAGCATTCCTCCCAGCGCGGCTGGTAACGGTCCCTGCAGTGTTTGGCCCCGGGGTGCCCCGTGTTAGTCTGGTGTTGCTGTTCTCAGTGTAACTCACACTGCCGCACAGACCCAGAGAATGCCGTCTGAAATGGAGCCGTGACTTTTCCCATGAACACGGGGGCCTCCCCGGGGACACGCAGGGGCCGAGCTGCAGGCCGGGAAAGTCCAGAACCACCGTGACTTACACCACTCCACCGCTTCCACCACATGCAAACACTCACTCAGACACACACGCAACCGCACACACACACGCCTGTCTTGCACACACATACACACACAGTTCAGAAAAGTCAAACATGACATGTGGGCCAAGTTAAAGTCCAATCTCAGCTGTCTGGAGCTGTTCAGAAAGTGAAGCGTGAGAGGCCGAACGCTGCCCTGTTTCCTCCACAATGGAGCATTCTGTTGCGTAACTGTATTTGACAGCCTGCGTTGGTCTCTGATGAGGACGGTAGTGTTGGTAATAGCCGGTGCCGTGCCATGCATAAACCACTTGGACCAGAAGGGGCAAGAAAAACCCTGTTTTTCCCCTGAATGGGATACTCAGAGAAAGGCAGATTGAGGATACAGCGGCTGGTGCACAGTGAGGCTGTCAGAGTGAAAAATGAGGGGTAAACACCGGTCCAGTGGGCAGCCATATGTCCAGCAGGAGGAAACAGCAGTTTGAGGAGTAACAGAGGGAAAGGTCAGAGAGGTGTTTTTTTACAACTTGCTGTCCAAGGAGGAAAGTTTGCCTTGACATTTAGTTAGCGGTAAATGGATGATGAAGGCAAATGTTGCATTTTCAAAGCATTCTTTTGGAATAAAATATGCAGAGGATGTTGAAAGTTCACGATTTAATCAACTGTCTCAGTCTTGATGAATTACTGGAGTACAGTGCTCCATATCGTTAGTTATTTTGAAAATCCTACACATGCATCCATAAATATTGAGTTTCTGGAAGACTCATCAGCATAATGAAGAAAACTCAATATTTATCAGACGCTAAACTGAAATGCCAGTTTTTTCCGTTGTGTATGAAGATAATTTAGGAGTGACCTTCGCTGTATAATGTGCATACTGTTCCTCTCGTTACGTTATTAAACGTACAACTGTGTGTACACACTATTAGCCTATAGTGGACATTTCAAACTGCGCAATCAGATCTTGTGAGGAAAGCGGGGCGTGAGGGGGGGGGGGGGCATAGAAGCTGTGTGGGGGTTGCATAGTGTACGTTCCCAACTTCGCTTCATCTCTCTCGCTCTGCCAGGAAATTATACCTAATTAGGCAAGGGCTGGTCGCTCCAATTAAACTCTGGCATTCCCAGGCCCTGCTGTGATGCATTGTACTGGGACCTCAGTGAGAACGCACTGCACAGATATGCTGGCTAACGACAAACACACAACTCTAGTACACCAACAAGAGTTTTTACGTCAAGAGGTTTGGCTTCGAAACAAACGCCGATGGACTGAATGCTGCAGACAAACACACACACATACACATATTCACCCTTTAGGCCTTTTAGTAGCTGGATCAAACAGAAATGCGTTGAAGCTTCTGTGCTGGAATACAAACTGCCCCCTTCCGGCTATGGCACAGTTTTATTGGTGTGGAATTAAAGCTTTTCTTCAGGCCATTTGAAATCCAGCATAAACAGGCAACCTTGCTGCGGTGCTTTGCGGTAAAACACATTAGCAGCCTGCTCCTCAAACACTGTCCAAATGGAGTTTAAAAAAAAACAAAAACACAGAACACCAAAGCATGCCAGCAAATTACTCCTATAAAATGAAATTGCTCCACTTCTAACTCTGTTAGACAAAAAGGATGTTTCATCACATGTGCCAGAATTGCTAAAAAAAATACCTGTTTCGCATTTTGGGTTTAAGTGATTATTTCATGGGCATGCTGGATTTTTCTGCTATCACATGTTTACACTAATTAGCCACTATAAGATGCAAACTGGGAGCTTAGTTTTATTATTCCAAGTGTATATCTGAATAACATATAATGGTTCACAGAACTCATTCTGATTTCAGTACTGAAACTTTGAGAACAGTGTTGAACTTCAGACATCAAAATTGCTATTTTGATCATGTTGTATGTTGAAGGATTGGAATCAATGTTTGCCTCCTGCAGCACGACTCCGTGTCGGGCCTTTCAGAACACAAGATCAATATGCTGTCGGTCACACTGAAATGTGTAAGACCTGTGTATTGTAACTAAGTGGCCCCTTTAAAATGCTTTATAACAGAAATGAGGCTATTTGTATCTGTGGTGAATGGATTGAGCAATGTGACCTAAACTAGACACACAACAAAGGATCAGAAATCACCTGTAGGTTTGGATTTAGAAAACAGGAGAAAGAGCAAAAAACTGGCAACATCTTTTTATAAAACGATCACAACTCAAGGTCCATTTATTAGCGTTTTCCGAGCTTTCAACCGTATTACACAATCTTCATCCCAAAATAGAGTGGGCTTTGTTTTCATGGAGATGGATTTGTGGACATGCAAGGTCAGTAGTTGCTGCTTATTGTTATTTCTTGAAGTATCTTCAAATGCTATGTATCCCTATAATTTGTACAACCTAAGCTAAAAGGCTATGTAAATCAATAAATCATAATAATTGATAAAAGTGTTGAAATTGTGTCATAAGTAAAAAAAAAAAAAAAAATGTTACAAAATACACATACAAAACATATTGATCCAAAACATTTCTAAATGTAGAAACATGAACAAAGTATTACTTAACACTCCATAAGTTATTTGAACTATGCACATTTTTTAGTTTTTGAGATATGCTAAATTTTATGTAGATCGAGTGCAAAGACGTTTGGATAGTTTCGTTATGTTCCGCATGTATTTAACTTAATGACGTCATCACAAGCGTACAACGTGATGTCGTGAAAAAAACAGAAGCCTTAACTTTCTGCTGCAAAAAGAATGAATGCTCGAGCTATTATGGTTTTTATTTTAGATCTATTTAAACAGGATCATGCAAACAACGATCTCCCACGGTCATTACAAGGCAATACTCTGGCACCACCACGTGTTGTCACCATGTTTTGTACTGCACGTAACGTAATGACAACATCACAAGCAAAGACAGAAGCCTTAGCTTTCTGCTGCAAAAAGAATTAACGCTCTAGCTATTACGGTTTTTATTTTACATCGATTTAAGCGGGATCAGGCAAACAACGAGGTCCTGGGGTCGCCCGTGTTAAGTTAAAGGTCTCATATTATGCTCCTTTCCAGGTTCATATGTGTATGTTAATGTTCTACTAGAACATGTTTACATGCTGTAATATTCAAAAAACCCTCTATTTTTCTCAAAATCCCTCTCTTCATCAACCCCCTTTTTCGCTCATTATAAAATTCTCTGATTCAGAGCCTGTCTCCTCCGGTCTCCTCCCAGTCTGCTCTGATTGGTCAGCGTTTTCTGTCAATCAAACGGCTACAACAGCGTCACTGCCCTCAGCGCACTGCAGCCCTCTGGGGAGAGATTCACTGAGTTTATCCGCGTTTCTAAAGTTAAAAATAAACTAATTAAAAGTTTATAAACCAGAAACTTCACACAGCGCACGTTCCCGGAGATATCTGATCCGAAGTCGAGGAGAAATGAACAACATCTGCGGCCAAGATTCTGGGTTTTCTGACGGTTCTGCTCCGGTAAATATGCTATTTTTAGCTCCTTCACGTTAGCTCAGTATTTACTTTATGCATAAAACTCTGTAAACCGTAAACATACACTCTGTTTTACGTTTGTCTTTACAGGTCCATTTGTGAGAAACGACCGACAGAAGAGGAAGACCCAGTGAAGAAGAAAACGTTTGCTGTGAGCAGATAGCTCTGTTTACATGGGAGATACAGAGGTAACCTGTTAGCATGTAGCTACATGTTAGCATGTAGCTACATGTAACGGTGTGTAAACACAGCAAACATCAGCGTGGAAAATAGAAGATGTGAAACAGTAGTCAGTTCATTATTTCTGGTATAAGACACCTGATAAACGTATGAAAGTAATCAGAGTAATGGTATATTATTTACTGTAGGAGCTGTCTGTGTGTTATCATGACTACAGACCGGTTAAAGTTACACTTAAAGTATCCTGCCATGCTGGAATAGACTTTATCCTGTAGTGTCAACATAACTGAAGGTGGAATTACTGATCTTATATATAAAAACTGCTCAGTAACCACAGTACTGAGTCCATGTTTCAGAGTAACTTAGACAGTTATTGCCATATTTATGCTGTGAAATGTTTGTCAAAGCTGCAGGTTATCTGTTCACGTTCAAAATACTGTGTATAATTAATATTGTCATCTGTCTACTGAAATAAAGTTTGACTGTGAAACAGAAATGTGTTGTGTTGCTTACAGTCACTATTTACTACCTGTACCCTTCTACATGCATGACATAAAATTAATTTTCCATATCACCTGTTTAAACTGTAATTACATAACTTTGTGAAAGAACATGTTATATGTACCTTATACCACAAGATCATTAATTGTAAATTTAAAAATGACAAAAACCCTCCTTAAAAATACAGCTCTTTATTCACAATAATAACACTGAATTATAAATTGGGTACACATAATTCCAAAAGCAGCAAAGCCATGACTTGTATGTAAACTGTCCACATCATGTCCTCCTTCAGAGTAAAGGGTTTCTTGTAGAGTGAAGTTGTGTCAGCTGGTAATAGTTCATCTTGCTGCATCTCCATGTGGATCAGGTCACTCAGATGACCTGTAAAACATGACAGATTCAGTGTTAGAATATACTGTCATGTAATAACATCAAGGTATATAACAGTAACATCATCTTCTAACATGTGTAGTTATGGCAACAGCTACAAACAGTGTAAAATGATAAATCATTTTTTATCAAGTATGGAGGAAGAAATGGATTACACAGAACTTTTGACTTGGAGTGTAACTTGTGTTGTCTGTATCAAAAGCTAGACCTAGAAGCTTAGACTTTAGTAAACCTTTATGTATTATTTAGCCCAAGACAACAAAGAAGCTGCCAGTATTCACGTTGTAATGTCTTTTAATAGCTCTAAGAGGGAAGTAACGTTACAGAGACTCCTCTGATCAACAGCTATCTGCTCTGAGCTCACGGCATCTCTCTCTCTCTCCCTGCTCGTTCGCCCACTATAACTCGGTAATCCCTCACAAATTCGTACAGTTTGACTGTTTGTTTTTCACATGAGCTCCTTCAGGACAGTCTGTGGAGTAAATCTACACACTCTCAACATATCTGTAACGCAGACAGACACATCAGAGCAGAAGGTTTGCATGTAAACAAAGCCCCGGTGGAGCCACTGAAAGCTAGCGGCGTTAGCCGCGCAACATGCTAACGCTAACAGGCAAACAGTCTGCTAAATAAACAGAAGCTAAAACAACATAAACGTGACCAACTTACAGCTTCCAGGTTTGAAGTTGGGTCCCAAACAGCCGGTATGGATCCATCCTGAGCTTCCGTTTGCAGTGAATCCTGTAGCCTACTGACCCGTGTGTTTTACTGTTGCTGTGAGGACATTTCAGTCAAAAATCACCTAAAACAGCTAAAAGATAAAGTGTATCCACTGGGTCTTCACGTCCTCAGATGATGGGAGGACATGAAGACCTTTCTGCTGGTTCTTGCAGACTAACAGAAGTAGTAGCATGCTTTGCTTGTCCTGTTAGCAGGTCTGTGATTATACCGAGGAAAACATGGCAGCGAGAAATTCAGCGAGCAGCGAGGAGGGCGGGCTCACCTAGCAGGGTAAGGAGGGAGGGAGCTGTTGTGCTGGAGTAGAAAGCGGAAAGCCAAATATGGCTCGAATTGGATTCATGACGTCCTGAATGGCAGGAATTTCTAACAGCGCCACAACTGTTACATTTTCCGAGAGATGGAGCAGGAGAAAAAGAGAGAGGATGGTCTTTTATGATACTTCGGTGGTCTCTAGACACACTGGGGACAGATATTGATGTTTGTAAGACATGGAAAAGTGCATTTTGCATAATATGTGACCTTTAAGGCTTGACCGCAGCCAAGAAAGCTCCAGAAAAAGTTAATAAGAGGGCCTTGAGTGGGGATTACTTACTACTACTACAGCTATTTCAAGAATGAGACCTTGTCTCTGTGAGTCGTCACATTGTTAACCATACCAACACATCCCAACAGGCTATTAAATGCTGAAAATGAACTCTCAAAAGCACTTAGAGAGATTCATCCCAATGTGAGCCATTTACCTGTGTCCCACATGTACCCAGACTGCCTATAACATGAGAGACTCAATCTTCCTCGCCCCATCTGTGTTGTGAGACTGGGCCGATAAAACCTGCCAAGCTCGATCACCCACAGGCCCCGCCGCACTCCATCACCATCTGTGCCAGCTCCTCCCAAGTCAGTTCCTCTTTAAAAACAATGAGCTTTTTAGAAGTAAGAGCCAGATGCTGAGCTACTGGGGCCACACCTGGCTGGGTTGGAAAAGAAAATGGCCGCCTACCTGATGACAGGAGTGAAGAGGCTGTGAAGACGGCAGAAGAGCCGAACACCCTGAGAAAAACAAGCGAGAAGTATTTGATTAAGTAGTGAAAGGGGTGTAAAATGTGATTTATATTAAATTAGTCTCCACTGTTACCTTAGATATGACATCGTGCATGTCACCTCTGGGGTGGTAGGTGCCATCGTCGTAGCGAAAGCGGTACAGTACAGGCTCCGGTTTGAACTGGTGTTTGTCTGTGACTAAAAATGCAATTCAAAACATGAGGAGGTTTCTGAAAGGAGAAGTGCCAGAATGAAAGATGAAAATAAAGTCTCAAACCCTACGGGGGCGTTATTCATCTCGCTTCAAATTTGAAAGTATAAGAGGTTTAAAAACATATTCAAGCCAAGCAGTGCTGCATGGTGAAACAAGCTTTCCAGACAAGAGGAAGGCTCAAACCTCATACTGAGTGGTCACAGATAACACAGCTGCTCAGAGCTCCCTGCTCCTCTTGCTTTAGGGGACTCTTGTCGACGGCCCTCCAAAACAGTAATAATAACAGTTGGCTCTGTATTCTTGGCCGCAGCCGTGCGGGTTCCATTAAAGGTTTTTATGAAAAGATATTCTCTCGTTTTTCACATGGGCACTTCTTCTAAACAGCGCTGTGAGAGAGCTCAGAGGGGCTCGCAGTTATTCCTCTCTGTCAGGAACGGCTCTAAAGCCCAATCTCATTTCTCTGTGAGGAAGCAATAAAGCACCCCCGAGTGATTTAAGATACAACTTGGCTCGGGGCCCTTACTCTTTTGAGGAAAAAAAAAAAATACATGCAGAGCAGTGCACACCATTTAGTGTGAATGCAAAGCGTTTGCCGGCTTAAGCCTCATGCACCAAATACACTTGTTACCGAAAGCCACAGAACAGCCACTGAGCAAATACCACACAAACATTACGGCAAGAAGAGATTAACATTTATAATCCCTTACCTAAACACTGTGTCAAGGGAGTGTTTAAATGGGACACCTGCTAAGACATACGTAAATAAAACAGCTGCATTGTAGGCTCAAGCCAGGGAGGGAAAGTATTGTGTAACCGCCTGTTGAATGAGGAACATTCATTGGACATGACTAGAGGTTAGGTCAGGCAATGACAGGCACTTGCATGCTCTACACCAGTGGTTCTCAACCAGGGGTCCGGGGACCCCCGGGGGGTCCCCAGAAAAATGGGGAATAGTTTATTTTCACTATATAATTCACCATAGAAGTGAGTCAAATGTAATTAAGAGTCATAAGAGTGACAATAGACCCTTTTACAGCCAACTTATGATTACATCAGGGTGTTAGCTGTGACTGTAACAAAGCAAAGACTGGAGGCAAACACCAATCAACTCAGAGGAGTCGGCTAAAGTTACACAATGAAAATGTGATGATGCAGTGTTGTTGGGTGCCAGAATCCAGATATCACATACATTTTAGATGAGAAACGGTGATTTGAGGCTCTAGCGAGCTACAATATCTGCAGAAGCGTTTCAGAAAAGGAGAGAAATAGTTGCTAATAGTTTAGCTTTGCCGTCTGCTAACCACAATTAGCCGTCACGGCCGCTGCATTGCAGCGGTGAGCTCACTGCTGCTAATAGCTTAGCCTTCTGCTAGCCGCAGCCGTGATACTTTGGCTGCAGTTAGCAGTAGCTAAACTATTAGCAGCATTTTCTCTCCATCTCTGAAACACTTTGCCGACATTGTAAGATTCTCCTTTTGATAAGTCCATCTTAACACTCGCGATCCCTGAGAGTGAGTGACTGTACATATTCAGAAAACATTTTATTTTCTTCAGCCATTGTAAAAAAAGTTTAAAAAAAAGAGCCAACAAAACTTACTGGCCTGTGTTAGCTTCCAGAGAATTATTCTGCCTCCACCGACACCCACATAAATAAACATAAATAGTTGACAACTATATAATTCTGGTCTTGATCATATCTAACAACCAACATCTTTTCAGATGGAGGTCCCTGAAGCAAAATCTTATCAAATGGGGGTCCGTGACCTAACGTGTATCTATATAGACATGAAGAAGGTTGAGAATCACTGCTCCACACCGTGCAGCACAAAGTAAATTAGACTGTGGCAGATTTAGTTATAGATAAGGAACAGCAAAGGATGATAAAGCAGGTCTGAGTGGGAGAAGATAAAGGAGAAAATTGCAAGAAACTAACCGTGGTGGATGATGCCATTCTCCAGCAGAGCTTGACCCAGGTGAACCCCTTCCTCTGGGTTGCCTGTCTCACCGATTTCCATCAGCCAAGACACAAGCTCACTGGGGAAACACAAGAGACAACGCTGACATTATAACGCAAGGAATAACACAACAAACACACACAAAACCCCCATGGGAACTCCCATCACTCCACAAAAGGGAAAGTGTGTGATCAGTGGAGAGACCTTTGTATTTACCCGAGATAATCTGTAAATTGGAGAAAAAGTGGTGGCCTTTGCCATCATTACAGACAGCCTTTACAACTTGCTACGAACAACATTTACTCTAAATTGCTGTGACTATAGCAACAAACACCATCTTGGCGAAGCGAGGGATGATTTATTTACTGTTGGGGGCCACATCTGTTTGGTAAAACAACCAACAGACTTTAGTTTGTCTTTTGTCTAGTTTAACTTTATTTATTTTGGACATACGATGTAACACGATGTAATACGAACAATTTAACTGAATCTTGGGAAGTTCATGTTGGAAAATCAAAAATATGTTTTGCTCTGCATCATTTACAGCTGGGAAGAGGAAACAAACCAACCACCAGAACAACAAACACGGCATCTTCTGAGGGCCAAATGAGCTAAGCAGGATAATTCTCCATAATTCAGTGACTCAAGAGAGTAAGAGGACAAAAGAAAGAAAGAGAAAGAGGGTTGAGGACAGGCAGAGTGGCAGCAGCCTATCCGATTTCATCCTTGATGTCCTGTCTCCCCATAAAAGACAAACAAACACAACCAGCAGCACCACTGGAATCCTGTGGAATTCACTTCCAGGCCATGACGGAGGTGGTCGGGTGTCAGCGCCGAGCCGACCGGGGCAATTACAAACGTTTTCAGAGAAACAACTGACCAAACACCCCACCTCCGTCACTCTTCAACCACTCATCCTTGGCGTCTTTTCTCTCCGCAACAGGCCACAGGGGAAAAACACAAGTCTATAACAACGTCAATTTGTCAACCTCTGTACCTTAACCATGGAAGGAAAAACACCCTGAAAGTCTGGACGATGAAGTTCTCATGGCCTCGAGCAGATTAGGGTCACATATGCAATAAACAGTTTCATGCATTTGAACTCTACATGTGGAGCGGGTGAGAAATTTACCATATCAAAACATCCCAATATTAAAGACTCACATATCGATCATTTGAGAGTATGACTATTGGTGTTTGGTATCTCACTTTAATTCAGCCTTGATAGGCCCTCAAAACCAAGTGTTTTGTCAATGAACTTCCTGCTATGAGCGGTGGAGTCCTTCACGAATACCAAAGTTAAACAAGTTTTGGTTATTTAGAGTTAAAGATGATCAATACCACTCGGACATGAGAGTGGTATCAATCTTCTCATCCAAGTCTCTGCAAGAAAGCAAATAAGCTTGTTTCCCAAAATGTCAAACTATCGCTTTAAAAGGAACAGTGTGCAACATTTCAGGGATCTATTAGCAGAAATGGAATATAATATTCATAACTATGTTTTCATAAGTGTATAATCACCTGAAACTAAGAATCATTGTGTTTTTGTAAGGTTAAAATGAGCCCTTCATATCTACATAGGGAGCGGGTCCTCTTCAAGTCTGCCATGTTGCACATAATGGACGAACCAAATTCTAGGGAGAGCCTTTCGCGTTTTTAGGTTACATGAAGGCTAACGTAGTTCTCCGACACGCTTGTGAAACTGCGGTAACGTGAGCTGCAGAGTGAAAAATCAGGTCGTGTCTAGAAGGTAACCCACGAGCTGGGAAGCTCTCACGAGATGGTTAGGGTTAGGCACTGACCTTGAGTAGTTAAGGTTAGAACAGGTCGTTGAGTCTCGCGAAAGTTTTTGCACGTTTTTGCCAGATTTCGCAAGTTGGGGTGTACCTTCTAGCAGCCGTCTGACTTCCGTTGCTCCTAAAGTAGTGTTATTATGGTAAGGATGGTCTCTGAGCGAGGCGAACGGCGTTACCACGGTTTGCACTCGGCGGCTCACGTTACCACAATCTTGGAAAAGGAGGAGTGATCGGAGGGGTACTCAGTTGGTTGCGATCTGCAACCTCACCACTAGATGCCATCAAATCCTACACACTGATAAAATAATCAAATCCCAGATAGTATCTACTTTTGTATAATATCGGTACAGTATATTAACTGCTCTATGTACGTAATGGTGTCTAGATCCACATGCAGCAAAAGCAGCAGTCTTTTTACTCAGCTTCTGCTTAAATGCGTCATTCTTGTGTGCCAATTGAGCAAAAGGCGTATTCTAAGTAATGTCAGAAAGAAAGAGCAGAGGCTGACAAAGACAAAGGGCATTTCTTGCAGGATGCCTAACCTTTTCATTGAGCTCTTAAAGGGCTTTTCATCAACATCTATCACAACAAGCAGACACTCTTGTCTGCCATGTGCAGAAACGACACACGCTTTGAACCTCTTTTGTTTTTTCTGTTTATTCCAGGTTTAGAATTGGACGACAACTGCAAGCTAGGTGGCTGTCACACACATTTTCTTTGACGAATTACGCTGTCACAGGAAGCAAACCACAAATGCGATTGTACCACTTAAAGGGGAGGAGCGCGGGACCCAAAAATAGCCTTCGGCCTTAAAAAAATAAATAAATCAAAAGGAGAAAGAGGAGGAGTGGAGAGAGAATAAAGCATTTCACAATGCAGGGAGTGGGTTGAAGTTGAAGCCATAGGCAATGTGGCTTTCATCAGAGACATACCATGCTGGATCCAATTCACCAATTACGCCTACATGTAATCATCTCCATAATCATCTCAGACAGGGGAAGTACAGAGGGGCTAGAGATGTCATTTCACCCTCAAGTGGTCATCCAGGTGGAGCCCAAGTTGTATATAAAGGGAAAAGGTTTCCCTGAGCTGCTTTCTCACCATACGATCTCTTCAGACTCAACGAGGTGCCCACATATGACCAGCGTTTGATCCGTTTAATCTTTTTAGCTGACAGATCCATTCCTCCTCCAGACCGCGAGGGATCTGGTGTCTGCGTGGACCAAAAGCAGAAAGTAACTCCTCACTCCAAACCACCATGCGATGTAACATGGCCACAACTATGCCCAATTGGACTTTTTGGTTGTTTTTTTTCTCTCTCTCCATGCTTTTAAAAATAACAGGGATTTTAAACTGGCTGTTTAAGCATTTTCAGTGTGATTATTACCAGTCAAAACATCTCTGTAAAAACTTTAAACAAATGGAAAACATGGATCATTCTGCAAAGTAGCGGGGCGTTTACAAGGCAAATTTGTTATGGGATTTCAAGAGTCATGATAAGAGCACAGTTTAAATAACATCCCACCAAGACTGTCTCGTGAAAGTGTTTTATTTTTTTGATAAGTCCATCTTAACACTCGCGATCCCTGAGAGTGAGTGACTGTACATATTCAGAAAACATTTTATTTTCTTCAGCCATTGTAAAAAAAGTTTAAAAAAAAGAGCCAACAAAACTTACTGGCCTGTGTTAGCTTCCAGAGAATTATTCTGCCTCCACCGACACCCACATAAATAAACATAAATAGTTGACAACTATATAATTCTGGTCTTGATCATATCTAACAACCAACATCTTTTCAGATGGAGGTCCCTGAAGCAAAATCTTATCAAATGGGGGTCCGTGACCTAACGTGTATCTATATAGACATGAAGAAGGTTGAGAATCACTGCTCCACACCGTGCAGCACAAAGTAAATTAGACTGTGGCAGATTTAGTTATAGATAAGGAACAGCAAAGGATGATAAAGCAGGTCTGAGTGGGAGAAGATAAAGGAGAAAATTGCAAGAAACTAACCGTGGTGGATGATGCCATTCTCCAGCAGAGCTTGACCCAGGTGAACCCCTTCCTCTGGGTTGCCTGTCTCACCGATTTCCATCAGCCAAGACACAAGCTCACTGGGGAAACACAAGAGACAACGCTGACATTATAACGCAAGGAATAACACAACAAACACACACAAAACCCCCATGGGAACTCCCATCACTCCACAAAAGGGAAAGTGTGTGATCAGTGGAGAGACCTTTGTATTTACCCGAGATAATCTGTAAATTGGAGAAAAAGTGGTGGCCTTTGCCATCATTACAGACAGCCTTTACAACTTGCTACGAACAACATTTACTCTAAATTGCTGTGACTATAGCAACAAACACCATCTTGGCGAAGCGAGGGATGATTTATTTACTGTTGGGGGCCACATCTGTTTGGTAAAACAACCAACAGACTTTAGTTTGTCTTTTGTCTAGTTTAACTTTATTTATTTTGGACATACGATGTAACACGATGTAATACGAACAATTTAACTGAATCTTGGGAAGTTCATGTTGGAAAATCAAAAATATGTTTTGCTCTGCATCATTTACAGCTGGGAAGAGGAAACAAACCAACCACCAGAACAACAAACACGGCATCTTCTGAGGGCCAAATGAGCTAAGCAGGATAATTCTCCATAATTCAGTGACTCAAGAGAGTAAGAGGACAAAAGAAAGAAAGAGAAAGAGGGTTGAGGACAGGCAGAGTGGCAGCAGCCTATCCGATTTCATCCTTGATGTCCTGTCTCCCCATAAAAGACAAACAAACACAACCAGCAGCACCACTGGAATCCTGTGGAATTCACTTCCAGGCCATGACGGAGGTGGTCGGGTGTCAGCGCCGAGCCGACCGGGGCAATTACAAACGTTTTCAGAGAAACAACTGACCAAACACCCCACCTCCGTCACTCTTCAACCACTCATCCTTGGCGTCTTTTCTCTCCGCAACAGGCCACAGGGGAAAAACACAAGTCTATAACAACGTCAATTTGTCAACCTCTGTACCTTAACCATGGAAGGAAAAACACCCTGAAAGTCTGGACGATGAAGTTCTCATGGCCTCGAGCAGATTAGGGTCACATATGCAATAAACAGTTTCATGCATTTGAACTCTACATGTGGAGCGGGTGAGAAATTTACCATATCAAAACATCCCAATATTAAAGACTCACATATCGATCATTTGAGAGTATGACTATTGGTGTTTGGTATCTCACTTTAATTCAGCCTTGATAGGCCCTCAAAACCAAGTGTTTTGTCAATGAACTTCCTGCTATGAGCGGTGGAGTCCTTCACGAATACCAAAGTTAAACAAGTTTTGGTTATTTAGAGTTAAAGATGATCAATACCACTCGGACATGAGAGTGGTATCAATCTTCTCATCCAAGTCTCTGCAAGAAAGCAAATAAGCTTGTTTCCCAAAATGTCAAACTATCGCTTTAAAAGGAACAGTGTGCAACATTTCGGGGATCTATTAGCAGAAATGGAATATAATATTCATAACTATGTTTTCATAAGTGTATAATCACCTGAAACTAAGAATCATTGTGTTTTTGTAAGCTTAAAATGATCCCTTCATATCTACATAGGGAGCGGGTCCTCTTCAAGTCTGCCATGTTGCACATAATGGACGAACCAAATTCTAGGGAGAGCCTTTCGCGTTTTTACGTTACATGAAGGCTAACATAGTTCTCTGACACGCTTATGAAACTGCGGTAACGTGAGCTGCAGAGTGAAAAATCAGGTTGTGTCTAGAAGGTAACCCACGAGCTGGGAAGCTCTCGCGAGATGGTTAGTGTTAGGCACTGACCTTGAGTAGTTAAGGTTAGAACAGGTCGTTGAGTCTCCCGAAAGTTTTTGCACGTTTTTGCCAGATTTCGCAAGTTGCGGTGTACCTTCTAGCAGCCGTCTGACTTCCGTTGCTCCTAAAGTAGTGTTATTATGGTATGGATGGCCTCCGAGCGAGGCGAACGGCGTTACCACGGTTTGCACTCGGCGGCTCACGTTACCACAATCTTGGAAAAGGAGGAGTGATCGGAGGGGTACTCAGTTGGTTGTGATCTGCAACCTCACCACTAGATGCCACCAAATCCTACACACTGATAAAATAATCAAATCCCAGATAGTATCTACTTTTGTATAATATCGGTACAGTATATTAACTGCTCTATGTACGTAATGGTGTCTACATCCACATGCAGCAAAAGCAGCAGTCTTTTTACTCAGCTTCTGCTTAAATGCGTCATTCTTGTGTGCCAATTGAGCAAAAGGCGTATTCTAAGTAATGTCAGAAAGAAAGAGCAGAGGCTGACAAAGACAAAGGGCATTTCTTGCAGGATGCCTAACCTTTTCATTGAGCTCTTAAAGGGCTTTTCATCAACATCTATCACAACAAGCAGACACTCTTGTCTGCCATGTGCAGAAACGACACACGCTTTGAACCTCTTTTGTTTTTTCTGTTTATTCCAGGTTTAGAATTGGACGACAACTGCAAGCTAGGTGGCTGTCGCACACATTTTCTTTGACGAATTACGCTGTCAAAGGAAGCAAACCACAAATGCGATTGTACCACTTAAAGGGGAGGAGCGCGGGACCCAAAAATAGCCTTCGGCCTTAAAAAAATAAATAAATCAAAAGGAGAAAGAGGAGGAGTGGAGATAGAATAAAGCATTTCACAATGCAGGGAGTGGGTTGAAGTTGAAGCCATAGGCAATGTGGCTTTCATCAGAGACATACCATGCTGGATCCAATTCACCAATTACGCCTACATGTAATCATCTCCATAATCATCTCAGACAGGGGAAGTACAGAGGGGCTAGAGATGTCATTTCACCCTCAAGTGGTCATCCAGGTGGAGGCCAAGTTGTATATAAAGGGAAAGGTTTCCCTGAGCTGCTTTCTCACCATACGATCTCTTCAGACTCAACGAGGTGCCCACATATGACCAGCGTTTGATCCGTTTAATCTTTTTAGCTGACAGATCCATTCCTCCTCCAGACCGCGAGGGATCTGGTGTCTGCGTGGACCAAAAGCAGAAAGTAACTCCTCACTCCAAACCACCATGCGATGTAACATGGCCACAACTATGCCCAATTGGACTTTTTGGTTGTTTTTTTTCTCTCTCTCCATGCTTTTAAAAATAACAGGGATTTTAAACTGGCTGTTTAAGCATTTTCAGTGTGATTATTACCAGTCAAAACATCTCTGTAAAAATTTTAAACAAATGGAAAACATGGATCATTCTGCAAAGTAGCGGGGTGTTTACAAGGCAAATTTGTTATGGGATTTCAAGAGTCATGATAAGAGCACAGTTTAAATAACATCCCACCAAGACTGTCTCGTGAAAGTGTTTTATTTTTTTATTCCAACCCTTTTTTTTTAACTTGTATAGTGTCGTCACTCTATAAAAAGGCCGTCGCATACAATTTTCATTTTCAAACATGGAGAGCTCTTCTGCTGCAGCCAGATGTTTGCAGATTTTATTATCCTGATCCAGCTTTGTCACCCTCTAAGTCTTACAATGTGTGCGTCCCCCCGTCCCCCCCCCAAAGGCCCTGCAGTGTGGGAGGGATGGACTTAAGAATTGAGCTAACAGGTTTTTTGCGCTTTCCCAGTTCAGGAGAGAAAGAGGTGTGATATCCAATCAAGATTTCCTGTAAAAAGCTTTCAGACTCAATGAAAGGGACATCGCGATCACATGGTTCTTGTTCTCACGTACATCAGTGATCGGAGATACAGTCTGTGCCCTCTAAATATTGAACTTTTAAGTATTTAAAGGCGCGGAAACACGAATGGCCCTATCTAGAGCCAGTTGTTGGTAGAGTAGCGTAGGTCATTTGGAGTTTGTGAGTACGTGGGAAGTGAGTGGTGAAGCAAGAGAGAGAGAGAGCGGCGGCGAAAGTGTATTAGCAAACAAGTGAGCTAGTGGAGCAGAGGACAGAGTTAGTTTAGCTTTGAGAATATCAAGTGTACAGTGGAAGTTGCAGTTTGTGCAGAAAAAAACGTGCAGCTCCTCAAGACCAACAGAGGTTTCCTGTGTCTTGTTTCCCGGCGGTTGAGTGGAGTGACGGCAGGGGTTAACTCCGCAGCGGGTAGCTTTATCGACTCCGGCCCAAGCACGAAAAGTTAACAGTGTTTGGTTTGTCCGTTCTGGGCTACTGGCGGCCAGCTCCGTGAAGAGGACCCGCTCTTTATGTAGATATTAACGCCTCATTTTAAGGTAACGAAAACACAACAATTCTTATTTTCAGGTGATTATACACTAAAGAAAACATACTTTTTTAACATTATATTACATTTCTGTCAATAGATCCCCCTAATTTTGAATATATATTTTGAACTTTGAAGTATTTAAATTCCAAATTCAAAGAGTGTTTCTGGACAGGATTAAACTCTGGCAAACTCACTTCAAACCAACTTTTTTTACTCATTTACTTGCATGAAAACCTGGCAAGCCGATGTGACAGCGAGACATCTACATCTTATCATAAAATGTAGATGTCTTTTATGATGAAAGCAAAATACCGAAATGGGGGCATCAACTCATGCATGCTTAAAATAGCTCAAAGACAGGATTTTGAGTGGAGCAGCCTTTACAGTGAATATTCTCACCTATCAGCAAGTGGAGCATAGATAGGCATGTTTAGACTTATTAAAAGTAAACATGGAAGGAAAGTGGACTGGCATTCTATAGGTGTGGAAACTCAAGGACACAAAGAAACGATGCACATGTTACACACACACACACACACACACACACACACACACACACACACACACACACACACACACAGCTGCCCTCTGGCATAATGGGCCCTCTGCTGCAGTTACCTCATGGATTCCTCAGCAGAGAGCTTATTGTAATCTAACATGGGCGAGGCAGTCAGCTGAGCGGCACAGGGATATCTCCCTGTGATTTACGACCGGCATTCAATGGCCGATCCGTCCCCAGACACCGCACCAATAATCCTTAAATAAGATTCATGGGCTAAATCTGGCTGGATTCGATTTTCCCATGACTGAGACCGCAGATATACATAACACACAGCCTTCCTGAACAAAAAGCGCCGACGCTTTCATCTTCACAGCTGCTGTCTTTAGAAATTTCTTGCCAATTGTAAAAATGAAAGCAGGGATGAAGAAACTGATCTACGTTGCAAAAGTGTTCTGTGTAATCTGCTCTTGTAATATTACCATCTGCTGTAGGTGCAATGTACAAGGCCTCTCTACCTACTTTTCATCATATATAAAGACCTATACATCTGAAAACACACAGACTTATTCATTCTGGTTTGTCTCACGGCGCAGTCATTCACTTTGACACTCACTCCCTCACAGTTACAGAGCTCACACCGATGGGACACAGAGGAAACCACGAGGGCTGAACGCTCGGCAGCTTCGTCACCGGACAAACCAAAGTGTCGAGGTTAGCGGCGAGGATCTTACCTTCCCAGGAAGCACTTGGGGAAGGTGGTGAGCTTGCGTTTGCGGTCCTTAATGAGGTTACCCTTGGTCATGAGGTGGTAGAGCTTCTCTCCCTTCTCTGACACCATCACCCACGTATCCTGCTCCATGCCGAGCCTCAGACCTATGCAGCAGAGGAGGGAGGGAGGGTGCATAAAAGCCTGTCAACATCATGGCATTAATAATCTTTGCACTCCTAGACTAGATGAGACATCAATTACTAGCTGGAGAAGGTTAATGTCTCCTAATTTCACAAGATAATTAGCAGTGTCTGTACTAATAGTCTTTAATGACTGACACTATGAAGAGTTTATCATGTACACAATCACAAACTGGGTAAAATAGAGCAAGTGACAACCTGCTAATCAGTTTTAACACCCTCAAATGTGTTAGCAAAGACACACACAATATCACTCGCTCTTTCTTTCACTCTTAGATGCAGATCAGGGCCGGATTTACTCCCTTGTTTCATTATTCAGGTTAAATTGTTCTGTATTGATTTTCCCAAACGCAGCATATATTCTCAGCTATTTGATTCAAGACAGATGTCGAGAAGAAAAAATAGAAAGGGGAAATGAGTCTCCCCAACTGAACGACCCCCACCCTGATACGGATACACTCTTACTTTTCCTCCGCTCCCTCTCTTTCATGATGGCCTCCAACCACTCCTGCTTCTCCTCCGGGGTCTTGGCCATGCAGACGAACCACTTGTTCTTGGCCGTGTTGTGGATCTTCCAGCCGTTGTTTACGATGTTCCCGCTGCTGTGGTAGTCAGCTGTAACACACAGACACGAGTTTGACTTCACTAGTTTTATGAAGTCCTCTCCTCACGGAGGGCTGGAACACCACAAATCCACTGTTTTTGACTCATTTAGGGCTCGGAGTAGCTTGAAGGAGGGGAGGGCCATCCATCAGTGGTCGCACTGATCATCGCACTGTAAAGGGTTCTGTTGGGAAGTCGGGTTAACAGCAAACAGGGGTCACCACATAAAACGCAGCAATAACACGAGGCACAACTCCAAGGACTTGCTCCAGAGAAAACGAAGGCAAAAAACGTGATAGCAACAGGAAGAGGAAATAGGCCAGAACAGACAACACATTTCTTATACAGTAATGTGTGGTCTATTTTCCAAAAACAACATCCATCATAAAACTATTGAGAATAAAGTACTCTATCTTAGTGCAAACACTGCTGTGGACTCGGCTCTAGTGCCGGCTCTCATAGCCTCTCTATTGAGTGCTTCATTGATTATCGCTCTTCTCCTTTAATGAGATAAACGACGGGAATCACATGCAGAAGAAGAAGCATCCATCAGCATTATTTACTACTGAGTGTTCAGAATAGTCCCACAGAGACAATGGCTACTTGTGATTCACCACCTGTACGCTCAAATATAGACGTTAAGCCTGTAAAGAAAAGCAAATGGAAATGAACTCTTGACCGTAAGTTGAATCTCCATCATTATTTCCATCTCTTAGGGAACATTTCAAATGCTTCACCGCCTGACCTCTGATTTTATCCCTCTGAGGGTGTAACAAAAAGCAAACCATTACAATCATCAATTACAATCACGTCTAAAAGCATCTACAGTGTGGTGTCCTTTATATGGTATGCCTCGAGGGCGTTTTTCAACCTCAGGCAGCAAGTGTGTGCCTGGGAAAAAAGTCGCGGCGCTTTCAGTACGTAGGAATCCAAGCTAAAATACTCCTGTCGCCCTGGATTTCAGATTGAGATCTCCCGTCTGTGGTGCAGAACACCCAGGAGTTACTGCGCCGCCGCCTGCCTCACGTGTTTATCCTCTCTCTCCAGACCCAAACCCATCCATCTCTCACCAAAAAACACCCAATATTATGGCCCATCTAGGTCCGCTGGAGAGGAAATGATGGCTTCTACAAATATAAATGATAATCAGTGGCTATGTGAGGCCAAGAGACACAAGCGCTCGAGTTCACCAGCAGCTGCACAGTCCCAAGAAAATGTAACTATAGATGTCTAAAAAAATGTTTATAGGTAGATCTTATTTTTCCATCGGCGATCCAAGTATAAAATCACATGTTGTCAACGTTCCTGTGTGGGTTAGTATGGCATATTTTAAAACCACAGGAGTGCTGAAATTAAAAAAAATGAGGATCCCAGAGAGGAGGAGAAAGAAAATCTAGCTGTGTAAACATATATTTGTCCAAAACAAATGTTGTACTTTTTACAGGACCACTCACCGGTGCCATCATCCACATTTTCCACCTCCATCACCTCCGTGTTGATTCTCCCCCTGAACAGGTAGCGAGGACCCTCTGTGGCCGTCTTGCTGTTTTTTAAACGCCTTGGATAGAGAGAATAAGGTTTAATCATTTCATGTTATTGCTTACTGAGTAATTAGTATCACTCACAGTTCATTAAAGAGACTAATTATAATCATGTGATGTTTCTCCAAGTGTACTAACCTCATTAAGTGAGGAAAATGCATCCAATTTACACAAGTTATTGAATTTAAGGTCAGAGCAACACACTTTATTTTCTTTCTTTTGTCATGAATGGATCTGCTTGTATGCACTACCTGCAGACACTACACTGTATAGACAGCACATACAGTAAAAGTAAATCCAAGCAGGTGGCTGCTTGGTTGGTGGCGGGTAAACAAAGCCTGCCAAAAAACACGCACAATGGACGTAGCAGCATTGTTATCAGCTGCATCAGTAGCTCAGTGTGAGCAGCACGGATCTGGCAAGTGAAGAAGGACAACAATGGTCGGCAATCAGCAAGAGTTTCCGGACTCAAATTGCACTGATCATAATAAATGTCACATTATTTAATGTATTTCCTCAGAAACTACCTGAAAGATAAATCTACCAGAAAAAAAGAGTTCACAGATGGTGGTTAATATCCCCACCTAGACTAATCACATGTCCCCGTTTCCCCAGGTTTAAAAAAAAAAAGAAATCCTTCTCTCACGTGTCTCCTCTACTGCATAACTTCTTTCAACTCCCACAGTGCACTGCTCTCTTTTCTTTACCAAAGTAAAGGAACTTGCGCAGTGAATTATTTATAAAGTCCATGCTCTAAATGTTCTGTAGGAGTACAGATACGGAGCGAAATTTAAAATTAGCATAAACAATATTTTTATTCTGAATATACAATAAAATACACACTGTAATGAGAGTTTAAATTCATCTTCTGCTTTGTGGATTTTGCCCGTAAGTAATGAATAAAAAGAGGGTCAAGACACCTGTTTTTCTTCTTGCAGTACACCAGAAGCTTGTCAAACAGGAAGAAAATCCTCTCTTGTATGTTTCCAGCGGAAATCTTCAGGAGGACGCCGTGCATGAGCATCTCCGTGCACGTATCTGTGATATTGGAGCCCTGCGAACGGACATGTGGGCAAAAGGTCAGACAGATACAGAGTGGAACAGATGCTTGGACATAAATTGACACACAGGAATGCGGGAAATTCAAACTAGCAAATCATTTTAATGTGAATTTCTACAAATTATTTCTATACTATTCAGTGTTCGCACATCGTGTCTGAACAGGAGGAGGGATTACAAAGCCCAGCCTTTCCTGTTCCCTCTCTCAGGGGTCTGTAAAAACACTCCCTGCTTCCTCAGAGCAGATTGCTGCGGGACTTTAAAATGCGCGACCGTTAATAGCTTCTATAGAATAACATCCCGTCCAGTCAAACCATGTGTTGCATTGTCGCGCATGGTCACCATATTGGTTGGGGTTCCTGCTGCAAGTGATAAAGTGTGCTGTCTTTTCCCCTTACCTTGCCTGCTCTGGGAATTTATGTACCACGTTTGATCGGCCCTTCAGAGCTAAAAATAACTCCCCTTGCGCGCAGAGCCGGAAAATGTGCTAAGCATTTCCTCCTGCTGGAGACATCAGCGGGCCAAAACCTATCCAGCTTTTTCCTTCTTTCTCTCCTCGCCCTTTTTATCCTCCTCCCTTCCCTTCTGCCGATCATCCCTCCCCTCCTCTTGATTCCCCAGTCTCTTCCTCTATCTCTCTCATTCCTTCCTCCACACTTTTTTTTTAGTCTCCCGCTATTCCGGGGGCCTTTTAACTCCCCAGCTCATGACCAGATGTTAAACTAATTTGCAGCCAGTGAATATGTGCACACCAGACATGGAAAGGCCAACTTGTCTTGGTCACTTGAAGGGGCCAATAGCAACATCACACTGGTCCAGAAGAACCGACACTTCCCCTTTGTGTTTCAAGCACTTTTAACAGAACCCCCTGCTCATTTACTGCTTTTGGTGTAGCCTTCTTTAGATTTTCTTTTTCTCTGCAGCATTTTTCTGTCACTCTTCTCATTAATCTTGTTCCAAGCCAAAGCTCCACAGAGGGTGTACTCAGAAAATTAAGCAACACTTTAAACCTCAGTCATCTGTTTCATCTAAATTTCAACCCTCTATTTTTATATCCAGACAACAGCCAGACATAACAACTGCAGAAATGGATAAAACATTACGAAGGACAAAGCAGGATATGCCGTCAATTAAGGAAAACGTACGGTGGAAAAGTTTGTGTTGAACTCTGAAGTGGTATCTGTCAATTGGCTGGAGAGATTCTTTAAACTAGCGAAGCCAAATCAAACAACTCAAGTATGTTTTAAGAACTCTAATTAAACAAGAGAACAGAATGTGAACTGGAAACTACTACCCGCTGCTGCTCTAAAATTAACATATTTCTATGGTACACTGTGACAAAACACAGACACTTGCAACACTAACCAACAGGCAATCACCGCCCTGACAAATACTGGCAGTCATCACCATGGTGACCACTCGCAGGCCATCGCCCTGCCTCTCCCACGCGAGGTGAACCTGCCAGGATGCCCCGAGGGCGGCCAGCTGTGGAGCAGGTCAGCGCTAACAAGCAATCAGCCCGGGCGGAGGAGCAGGAACGGAAAAACAGCAGCGCTCACAATCACTCCTCGTCCCTCCATCATTCCTCAGACACCCACACAGAAATGCAAGATGCAACCATCACTCTCCTTTTTTTCCCCCTTTTCTTCCTACTTCTCTCCTCTCTTCTTCTTAGTTCCATCTCATTTAGCCTGGCGTGCAGCAGTCAGAGGATCCGGCTCCAGAATGAGCTCATGTTTACAATTAATAAAAAGTGCTGAGGGGAAACCGCAGAGTAGCTACAGCCAGGACCATGTCGAGTGCAAGATATGTCACCGCACCCAACACCAAGACTCATTCTGATCACACTATTTTTGGATTTTTAACTCTTTCTGTGTGTATGTGTGTATGTGTGTGTGTGTGTGTGTGTGTGTGCGTGTGTGTGTGTGTGTGTGTGTGTGTGTGTGTATACAGTACACCTAGTAGCGTTTATTTTGTGACCTACAGATTATCTTCAGTAAGTGTGCAACAAAATATATAGATTATATACTATATAATTCTAATTATCCATATATATCTTTCTATATAATCTATATCCATTAGAAGCCTTGGATGTTTATGGTCTATATATCTAATAATGGATTCCAGATGTTTTTTGTCATAAACATTGTCAAACTATTTATGTTTCTGCAGTATATTTTTACTATGAAGCAAAAAAACATACTAAAAGCCTTTATAAATGCCCTGCTAATACTAAAACAACACATTCACAGGAACTTGAACATCTAATCAGGCTCTGCTGTATCTTGTCACACTCATATCGGAGTAAAAATATTTTTTTCCCCAGAAATCTGTTACTGCCTTCACCTTAGTCTAGAGTTGTTCCAAAACCGATACCAGTATCGGAAATGAGTCCGATAGTGCCCAAAATTCGGGACTGGGTATTGGCGAGTACGCAAGGTTATGCACTGATCCCAGAAAAAAAAAATCAACTTGTTTAACCAAAAATCTATTCTTCTTCACCGCTCCAAAACAGTAGCCTTGACTGTGCTGTTGCCCTGGATGTATCATGGCTGCCACCGGCAACTACTGTTTTAGAGCAGCGAAGAGGAAATGATTGCAGGTAGTTTATCACAGCTGTTAAATAATAATAATAATATATATTGTTTTTATCACGCTGTTATCGGATCAGTACTCGGTATCGGCCGATACCGCAAGTTCAGGTATCGGAACATCTCTACCTTAGTCAGAAGCTGTATCATCAACACTGGCAATGTCTCTTTGTCTGCATGTGTCCCAGAAGCCTTTAAGCCCTCTTTGCATGAAGCCAGGTCAATTACATCAGCATCCCACCCTCTTGCCTTATAATTACCACCACTAGGCCTACTGACCCCTTATTAAGGCATCAGGAAGAAAACTAATCTAAAGGCAACCCTCCAGACCAAGAAGTACCTGATGATGACTGGATCAGTGACCCTAAAGCATGACGGCTTTAACTACAGGCTCATCCAGGGGGAAAGAATTTGAGCACTGTGAATACGAGTCATTGTTCCCAGAGAGAACAAGAAAGCTTAAAAGGCTGACAAAAGTCACGCCACTTGGAATTCTTGTTGCATTGCTGGCGTACGGCTAAGTTGCTTTAAATATGTCATGACTTTAAGCTTTGACGGGGTGAAAGCTCAGCTGTGATTTAAAAAATGAATAACCTACAAGCCAACTCTGACAACACAGGGAGAAGCCAATGCAGCCATTTGAATTAACTCCACTGGGTTGAGATTAAATCATTCAACACGGTGTACACAGTTAAAGTTGAGGCTCACCTCCCAGCCCTCGATGTGGGACTGCCATTCCTCCAAAATCTCCAACTTCTCCATCTGTCTCTTGGCTTCGTTGATGCTGGAGCACACGGCCTTCATCACCTGCAGAGACTCCTGCACCAGGGCGTAGTCGTTGTGCTTCTTAGGCGTCCTTTTCAGCAGCTCCTGCGTATGCAAAGACCACACACAAAAAAAAGTTACATGATAATAGAGGCACACATTCACATTAAACTACTTTCAAATCAAATTTGTGGCAAATCTGCATCTGAATCATAATTTACACATGAAAAGCATGAAATAAAAAATATGGTCAATTTCCTATCCACTCCACATTTGCTTACCTTCCCGTGGTTCCTGAGTTTAGTGGTTAAAAACCTTTGCTACTGCACGCCACGGTCTAGCAAAAGCGATGGCAATCTCTGTGTCTACAGTCTAAACACTGTCTTTCAGCATGCGAGCTACTATAGGGCTGATTTACACTGTTCTGGATATATCTGCAGCCAGTGATGGCTATCTGTGTCATTTCAGAGAAGGAGGCCCTGGCAGCTGGAAGACTTCAAATGGCAGAGCATCAGATTACCCCCCTTATTATTACTACTACATCTCTGTGCCCGTGCTGGTGGCTGTTTAGAGAACAGCCCGGGTCAATTAATAGATCATAACAAGACAAATGAGACGGGACAGCTCAGCTCACCCGACTGAAACAAGCCTTTGAAAGTGGATTTAATTTCGCTCACGTTTCACGTCGGGAAATGGAAATTTCAAAACTAACAACTGAGAGCGCAGGTATGAATGAGCCCAGTCAAAGTGTGTGAATGCGCAGCTGGGCAGGGGAGGTGATGATAGGTCTTGTGTTATTCCTACGATGGGGCTGTGCCGGGGAACTACAGCAGAGACGTGTCAGAATATGAGCCCAGTGTTTCATTAGCGAGGGAGAGGTTGATGTGAATAGGAGGGGACAGCCCTAACTAATGACTAGGTGGTGGTGGAGTAAAACAGGAGTAGAAGGTGCCCTAGAAAGGTGGCACAAGGCTGTGGTACATTCATAATGCATGGTTAGCATAAATAAGGCCATACTCACCCTGAGCAGCAATGGGTACTTGCAGATCCTCTGAATAGGAGCTACCAGGTAACCCTCCAGTGGGACCTCCGTGTTTTTTCTGCCTCCCAGCAACATGGAGTTCTACAGGAGAGGAGAGGAGGTTTAATAAGTAACGCTGGCAGCTCTGTGAGGCTGTAACGCTCATTGTAAAGAAAACCAAACTGTTAGATGGATACAAGTTGAGGTTCAGCATTTGTTCTTGATTATAGCAGTCATGGTGAAGTGAATGTAGAGAGTGGTGTTAGAATAAAGTTCTTTGGCAAAATATAGCAGAAAGGTTTATCGGTAGTATTTCATTTTTTTTTTTTGTGTGTGCGGATGGTGTAAGCAGAAAGGTCATCATGTTAACTCACTTGTGAGATTTTATGATAGGCCTATATCTAACTAGAGAGTCTTTTTAACCTTTAGACATGAAGTGGTAATCTTAGTTTAGCATGTTGACATTGCTAACATTTGCTAATTAGCATATAGTACAGGCTGTACTTGCCAACCTGGAGACCTCAAAAGTAGGAAGGATTTCAAAACCAAAGCTGGGGGGGTCTGCTGGTCTGGTCCTCCCCCAGAAAAAATTACAGAGATTTTGTTTCCTGCAGTCTGGGGACTTTTAAAGAATGAAATAACAACATAATAAGTACACTGCAAAGCATTTTACTGTTGCAACTAGGTCTACTTTTAATTTTACTTTTATTGAATGAAAACTGAATAATCCGCCCCTCAGGTGTGAACTTGTGTGAATCTCTGGCATTTTTATTCATTCTTTCATTCATTTTTTTCCCCTGCTAGAGTATTTCTTTCTCTTAGCTCTCTCCATTTCTCTCTCCGTCTCTCACTCACTGAAGGCCCTTTCAGACACAACGTGACAACGACAAAACTGCGCTCTGAAACTCCTTATTTCCAACGGCTTGCGCCGCACCAAGGCGGCTATTCGCTGCGTTGAGCAAAGCCCAACTTCGGGCGCTGCACGTTGTGATGTGCAGCGAGCACAGCTCAAACCGCGTTGTGTCGCGAGCAGCTCACTTCTGCCGGGAAACGACATTTGTTGGCGCTGTAGTGTCGTCCCGGTGGAAATAGTCGGGCTTGTACACGCTGTACAACGCCAGAAAAAGGTCGAGATAACGAAAAGGAAAAAAAGGTTTGAAAATTTGCCATAAATCGGGAGAAATACAAGAGAATTGTGACCCTGGGAGGAAAGCAATGAAAAACGTGAGTCTCCCGGGAAAATCGGGAGGGTTGACAAGTCTGAGTGCAGCTAAGGCTGATGGGAATGTTATTAGTCTTGCAGGTATTTGGTCATAAACGAAACTACCGGGCAAATTGAAAGTTTGATCAGCTAAATGCACTACGAGAAAGGTCAGGGGTGCACCAAAGTCAGTAGGGTTTATCCTCTGGGGACCATGCATTTCTCTTAAAAAAGTCATGGCAATCCAGCCGATAGTTGTTGAAATATCTCCGTCTGGACTTAAGCGGTGCACCGACCAACAGACCGATATCGCCATCCCTAAATTTAGATTTATCGTAAACTAAGAGACGAACTTTGCCTTCAGTCGATCAAAGTGACCTTTACCTACATGTGGTAGGTTGCAGGTTATGAGGTCAACTGCTAATATTCCCTCTCACAGTGTAAACAATAAACCAGGCTTTATAGCAGCCAGTAGGCCAAAGGTTTAGTGGAGGTTAGCGGATATCCCCACCCTGGTCATTGAAAGGCTGAGGAGGTGACCTGAGGTATATTAGCCCATAGCTAAGTGTAGGTCGGACGGTAACATGAGAACCGTATAGGCCTTGATGGAAGGTTAGGTCACCGAAAGGTCAAGACTATAAAGGCCCCATTAAATCAAAGTCAATTAATATCTTTACCTCCTCTGGCTTCCTAGATTAAAGACACTCATGAACAGTAAATCAGACAAAGAACTCCCTGATGTGTGTGTAAAGTGTGTGCATGTGTGCGTTTCATTTCTCACTCCATCAATTACAGTCTTGAGAAAAGGTCATACGTTTCTCCAAAGAACCGGCCAATCAATACGCCAAAGTCTGTGGTCATACTCTGGTTCTTCTGGGTGTGTATCTCTGCTGTAGATCTCCATTTCAAAGTGCTCTCTTTTAATGGAAGTCTTAAAACACAAGGGGTGACGGTGTGTAGTGGTGCTGCGCCGCTCTGAGGCAAAGGAGCGAGGAGGACGAGCATCACAAACCGTCAACGCAATGAGTAAGAAGTGAAACGTATGAACGGGGACAAAAAACTAGAGTGCATCAAGAGAAGAGCTGCGAGAGGCAATGGAAAAGAAAAGATTTTGACCTCACACACACACACAGTTTAGCGAGCCAGCAGTGGGGATGTAGTCATCTTTTGTTCTAGCAACATGATGCTCCCCTGTGGAAGTGAAATTCACTCGGTGTCGGGACAGGAAGCGGGAGTCCGCCCACACAAGGGGCAGAGTCACATCAGCTGTCAGACACACTGGAACATTAAGTACAGGGTTTTACGCCGCCATGTGTGTGGGTGACTGTGTGTTTGTATGTCTAAGAGAGTGAGGCGGCGTGTTTTCATATGTGAACAGTTCTCAAGTGCAGTTTTGATTACACATGACCCCACTTGGACTTGAATACTGGCCCTAAGAAATCAGCTATATTTTCAGAAGTCACATGCACTATTTGTGTGTTAGCATAGATTGAAAACACTAAGTCCGACTTGTGCATGAGTACTGATCGTCTGAGACTTTAACTGGTTGTATGCATGTTACAAATTGGACATTATGTGCACCTTTACAGCCCCCTTCTCACCAGTAAACATGTCCGGACGCTCCTGATCTTATTGAGCTCCAGCAGCAGCCTCTGGGCCTTCTCGTGATTCCCGCAGTATTCATCATAAATCTGGAAACGGCTCCTCTGCAAGAGACAGAGAAAGACAAGGTGAGAAGGACGCATGAGGAAAAGGAACAAATTACAGGAAGAAAGAAAGAGAAAAAAGGGCGACAAAGTCAAACAGAAAATGGGAAAAAGAGAGGTGGGTGTAAAGAAATAAATTAAGCCAGTATGGAAGACAGAAATACTGAGAAAAATGAGAGAAAACAAGGCAAAAACAGACCACAGAGCAGACATGTGATTTATAGGATTCTTAGTAGGTATGTATTCTTCCCCACACTCTCCTCTTCGTCATGAAATAAATAATGTATATCGTGTGTGTGTGTGGGGCTCAAAATCAAATCCTGGCATCTGCCTTGCAGCGAACCAACAACTTTCCACCACAGTTCTCATGACATTCATACTCCATTGTCTTTGAGCGGCAGCAGAGGGACCAGACCACACAGCCTTTAAATCACGCACTACAAAGTCACTACAGAGCAGCGAAAATAGTACACGGTCTACAGCCATGCGGCTCTGCCTCAGAAGACAAAGCTGGTTATGTGGAGAGACAGAGCGGTCATAACAACACTTGGGGATTCTTGTTGAATCATGTTTCCTAAGATTTCAGTTTATGAACCTACAAAAAGAGAATTTGTTTGGCCCTGGGAAATGATTTTACTCCATAAGGGAGGAGTGGAGTCTTAAGTCAGGCCTGAATCACAGAGGGACTTTCATTTAAGCAGTCCACTGTCCAGCTGGCTTTCTCACCTATTTGTGTTTCTGTAGTAAAGTTACATTGTGTAATTCTTTCTTGGAATAACACATCACTACTGAGAAGGAAATTTCGAGGAAAAAATCACTGCAGAATAAGGGAGAGAAAGAGGGGAGAGAAAAACACAATTTGTCCAAGTCTCATCTCAATGGACTCACATGGCCACTCATGACTGAATTATGGTCATGAGTTTTCAGTTATGCTGTAAATTATATCCTATTTTCTCAAAGAGGTCATCTCTGTCTTTCTTTCTTTCAGCTGTTTCATCAGCGCCCTACTGGCAGAGACGTCGTCTTCAGCCCAACAGAAGGATGGTAAGATTTATTAGACTTTGAAACCTATTATATGCCAGCGTGCATCGAGGCTCTGCATCAAAGAAATGTGATATATAGCAGCGGTGAGCAGTATGTCAGAGCCGTATCAAGCATATCACACATGTGCACTCTCTCATCGCGGGTAATCCAGGATGAATTGACAACATGGGGTGTATCTTATCATTTTCAGCAGCACTCATAACTGCATTTGAGCTCTGATAGTAAAGTAGGAGAGAAATTCTTGAGATGAACAAAGGAGAGAGCTTGCATTGAGGAAACTGAACTATAATGGTACGTGTCCACGGGGGCGTTTTTGGACGCGAGGGATCACCTCGCTTCTCAGCTTTGGACGCTTGATGGGCTGCCACTAGGCACGAGGCACCAGATTGGACGAACGCTTTTTACTCGTGGGCTGCTGCTCCCAGCTTTCAAACCAGAACCAACATGGCGGCTCGTTTGAAAACTTTTTGCTTGTACATTATGAAAGTAGTTCAACGAAATGTGTTTCAGAAAACATTTTAGGCGAGAAATAAGCCATGCAGTTGCTAAATTTGTCTTCATTCTGTCTTCAACGGTTAGTTTAAAAGTTTTTCGGGAGTCTCCGGAGGCGGCAAGTCGCGCTGGACGCCCCTGATTTGCATAACATAGCCTAGACTTCAACTTCATGCAAATGAGGAACGGCCAATGCGACGGTCCGTCTCTCGAAACGCAACACTACGCTACCAGAATGCATTGCACGGCTGCTTACATAGACAATGAATGGGAATGATGGAAAGGACGAATCCTTTGGACACGTACCATAAGAGCTTGGACAAGATGGTGATAAGATGACTTTCAACTTGCAATAGAGGAAGCGTTATGTAATGGCGGTCGCATGCGTTACTTACAAAGTGCAAGAAGCAGCGCCCGATTTCATGGTGAGCATGAGGGTCAGGCTGGAGAAGCTCTTCCACCATGGACAGGAAGTCTTTGTGAACGGCCAGGATCTCCTCGATGTTGGAGAATAAAACCTGACAGAGAAAAAAGGAGAAACAGTGTGTATTTGTTTTTTCCTCCAGTGGTGTTCCTTAGATTGCCCGAATCAATACTTTGGCATATAGTGCTTTTTTGTGGCCATGTGGCGCTAGGCGAGGGGATTTCTGAGGCCACACAATAAAGAGTGAGGTTTCTTTGAAATGGGCATCTTGGCTTTTAGATGTCTTTGATATTCGAATTTCAAACATTATTAGAGATATTTCAATGGAGAGGCTAAAAAGGAGCACATTTTTTAAGATCTGTTGTATGGAAACTGCCTTCATGTGGTGTTGACTTCTACCCCGTTTTATGTCCTTTTTGTGGTGATGTTAAAGGACGAAACAATGCCGACTCTGGATGGAGGGAGAAGCTAGTGAAATAAAATCAAAGCATGAAAACCAGAGGAGTGTTTTTATGGGCGTTGAGAGGCAGAAATAGACTTTAGTGACGCTAAGAACAGCAAATAAATAGCATATTCTTGCTATTTATTCGTTCTCCAAAAAAGGACTGGATGTCATTCAGTTGCTCGGTGACATCACAGCCCAACCCCGTGATGACCCTCGTTATCCAAACCTGTCTCTGTACAGCGTGTTCCCAAACATAACATAACACGGATAGACATATTCCAAAACACGGGGCATGCAGTAAATATCCACTGAATGTGTATTTACCTTCAAGAGTAAGCAAGCTCACTGAAACAGTCGCACTCCCACTGTGAGAGAGCATCCTTTATTATCCTCCAGCCGGAATCACTTATAAATAGACTATATTTACAGCTGCTTCCTGGATCGCCCACTACTTCTTTCTCCATTCAGAACTTGGCTATTTTAGGTTGAAAGAGCACCCCAAACAAGGAACCCACTTTATTTAGTTTCCAATGCAATTTCCGGCCTTTTCATGGATCAGGTTACTGTATGAAAATAAGGTCTGTGTGCAGTGTAAAACTCAATCTTAATTAACACAGATTGACCCTCACCTTAACAGTCTCCTCTGTGATGTTCTTGTCGATTTTGGTGGCTGCATACTGGTTGAGACGATGTAGAAACACCTGAAGCAGAGCAGAAGAGGAAAGCAACAGTTAACACTTTTGAACTGACCCCGGGATTAAATTACATCTGATCGCTGGCACCTTTAACGAAGACTAGATTTGATGCTTTGTGTGCAGCTGCAACACTTGGCTGCCACAGCAAATTGGTCGCCATCATCACAATGGACACCTGATACACACGAAACACAATCTTTGCACTGGATGGAAAAAAAAACAATAATAATTGCAGCTCGTGGTATTTCAAAGGCGATGTTAAGTGGCTGGGGATGGGAGCCGGAGGGGCCAACAGTGTGAATTGAGATGGATGGGAAGTGCTCTTACTTTCTTCAGTCCCTGAGGACGCTGGTTCCCAGGCTGCTTCACCGCACAAGCCCTCAACAACCCATTTAATGCTTCGGGGCACTTTCTGAGAATGGCAAATTAAGGTGTGCTTCGAATATATTCTTAAAATGTGACTAAGGAGGAATTAGTCATTTTGTGAACTCCGCCTGAGGGAGAGCTTTTTAAAATCATCCATCAACAGGTACCAGACATGAATCTTTATGCTTATGTGGAATACAGTTCTGCAGACAGGAATCTATCTTCAGTAGAAAGCTGTGGGGAAAACAAATTGGCGCGCATCACACTTTGATTTTGATTGATGCCCGTAATGCATTTCACTTCGGGGAAGCTATGATGAAATCCAAAGCAAGGCTTAAAAATCGAAACTTTCATGAAATATAAAGGAATTTGCCTTCAATCTCTCTGTATTTTTTAGCCATATCAAACTGTCGAGCAACAACGTCCCTGATGTTCATTTATTGCTGTCAAATTTGAATGAGAGCAAGTTAAGCAGCAGAAAAGAAATGACCTTGGCACAACATCACAAAAACACTCGTGTGATTTGGGTTTTGTCTGGCCGACATTTGTTTTCATTTCCCGTGTCACACATCTAACTTAATTTATTCTCTAAATAAGGCAGCAACTCAAGCAAGATAAAAGTAGAGATGAGATCTTTAAGTAGTGTGTACTTGGATTATATGATGCCAAACCTGCCTGCGAAAACACTGTGGAAGGACTCATGATGCTGAAGATAAATTAACCAAATGACAGAAAAGTGAGGCAAAGAAAATAAACTTGAACCAACAGTTTGATCCCAACTGTGTCCATCATAACACCATTTAGAAAACAGCTAACAGAGAATGCAGCAGGGCTGTCTAAACCCAAATTCTGAATTTAAGTGATAGCTCGGGTTTGTTGAAGTTGGGTTGTATGAGGTACTTATCCATAGTAGGTGTATAACCTACAGTAGATGATAGTCAGCGTGCCCCCAGCTTGGAGAAACAGACAGGAGTACCGACACCGGAGCAAAGCAATGTACTGCTGTTGACGGGGACGGCAGAAAATGTATTTTAGCCACCTAAAAGAAAGGCTCACCTAAAACAATCGATATCCGTTGAAGTTTACGCTATATTTAAGATATTTTCACTGCCGTCAGACGGCTCTTTCCTTCTCCTTTCCGACGGCGAACTGAACTGAAAGTGAAACTTATCTATGCTCTATCCAAAGCCAGCAGGCTCAGATGACAAAAACAGTAGAGATAAGTTTCACTTTCAGTTCAGTTCGCCATCGGAAAATGTTCTAAATATAGTGTACACTCAAACGGATGTCAGTTTTTTTAGGTGGCTAAAACACATTTTTCTGCCGCCCCCGTCCACAGCAATGTATTGCTTTGCTCCGGTGTCGGTGCTCCGGTCTGTTTCTCGATGCTGGGGGCGCGTCAACCATCATCTACTGTAAGTTATACACCTACAATGGATAAGTACCACATACAACCCCACTACAAAACACCCAAACTATCCCTTTAAGCAATGGCCTGTCACTGATCACACCAATCCTCACACAAAACCGTTGCAACATGACAGACAACATAATAGGCACAGAGACACATTCTGACACAGAAAAACACTTCAGCACCACAAAGCTTCATTTCATGGTACGGCATGACACAAACAGCTCCACAAACACATGATCAAGCTCCACACTGAAAGGCAGTGTGTGATGCATACAGTCAGTGGGAGCGCAGCAAGAAGTTACATCTGTCTTTGCAGTTGAACCTCACGACGGGGCGTCCCTTTAGCGCCCCACCGAGGGCCACGATGCCAACTGTCGTCCAGTGCAGCCACACAGCAGGCAGCCTGACCTGAGCGAGCTAACATAATACAACCACAAAGCATGTAAACGGCTCACGTTAATGAGCAGACAAGCCAAGAATTATTCCATGACACCAAGATCTAAGTGAGTGGTCGGGACAGATGGAAAGGTGTTCGGGCTAAATCAGCAGTAAAATGTCCATTTCCAGCTGATTAAAAAAGCAAATATTCTGTTAAAAAAAACTGACATAAAGAAATTACTGAAATCATCTTAATCACATAGTATTGACGTCAAGCAACACTTCACTGTAGAAGTGTTTGAATCTTGTGGTTGGAAAAAAAAGGGGCTTAAATAATCAGCCTCTTTGTTGTAGGCCAACTCCACGCTGATTACCATTCCGTAGCCGCCTTGCCTCACAACTCTGCCACTCGCGAGCATTAGCATCTGATTAGCAAGTCTAATATGTACAAACACGGAGCAGACTTCGACAGGCATGACAGGGCGTACAGTACAGGACCTTAGCTGAGCAGAAGTAGTGATAATTTGCATCAAATACCTGCTTCCTATCAGCGATGCGTGACATCAAACACGGGCTCATTAGGAAGTCTATCACTTCAGCTTTAATAATGAAGAGTGTATTCAACAGGAGATAATCACTATATCTGCACAGCACTAATTATACAGTACAGCTATGGGGGGGCTCTGCAGCAAAACATGAGCAGCCACACTGCAGATGCTTATCAGAAGTAAACAACATGAGAAAAAAAAAAAAAAGACACGTCATAATGGAGTGCAGGAGCTCTAAATCTGATTGGACGGAGATAATAAATCTTAAGAGATAAGAGAGTGTTTGTTTCTTATCGCACAGAAATTGAAAACATCTTTCATGTAGTTTTCCAGACGGTTGTACCGCACAGAAAACAGGCTCTGCCACAAAAAAGCCTGAAAAAACTAATGTGAGACGCTGTTCATGTTATTCCTAGAACTGTGGACAGTTCAGACTGGATTTAATTTGTGGAAACGAACATGTGTCTTCTGAGGAGACGGCCAAGACGGCCTTGTTGATGTCGTTAAGAGACTGATCCTGGAACAGCTCCACGGACAGTGAATGGGACGCTGACTGACTGTCTGGATTTATGGACACAGTAACAGTACCCAGGGTGACCGTGAATATAAGCCCATTTCCAGGTTTGTACAGTACCTGACAGCACAGCGCTGCAGTACATAAATGCACGGCTCGTTTGAAAAAGCCTTGACGTATTGTATCGAGCATTACACGAGTCGTCCAAATCCAGTATTGTTACTCCGTGTCAGTGGAGAACGTCCAGGTTTTCTCTCTTGATTGCATCACAGAGCAGAGCATCTGTTTAAAGCTTTGTGTGCAACAGAGTCTAGGATGACAATAATTACAAACTAGAAAGTGATTAAATTTAAGGGATGGATTTAACAGCAGCTGAAGGAACTGCTGAAGAAGTCATGACATTTCCAGTATGGTCCACCACGGTTGCTATCTTTGTCTTCAAACTCCGTAACAACCAATAGAATTCCAGAGGGACACATTTTGTTCCCTAGGACTGGATGTGCTTTCTAGCAGGAATCCACCGTGCCTGGACACCGGCCACTACTGAATCACAAGCAGTCTTCATTGCATTTTAAAGCTCAATAGGAGCTGTTCGTGATCCATGTCACGCTTTCCGTAACCAGAGATGGACAGACATTTTGAACTGAGCAGACAATAATGAACGACGAGTCATAGTTTTCACAACACGAATGTGAGCTTATGAATATTCTTTTAGGTTTAGATCATGATGAGCTCAGAAGACAAAGAGGATAAAAGAGTTGGACAACAGCAGTGATTTTCTTACAGTGTTCTTTCCACTTGGCCATTCAAGGAAAGTTGGACTCATCTCCGAAAAGACAACCACTCACTCTCACGAACACACCAAGACACACACACGTCACTCATTTTAAGAGTGTGAGCAGCCACAGTAGGGCTGTCCTTGACCAAAGAAATTCTTAGGGCGCTTTCACAAGCCAACATTTAGTCTGCTTTAATCAAACTCTAGTGCGGTTCAACCCCTGGTTTGTTTGGGCAGTTGTGAATGCAGTAATCGTACTCTGGTGTGGACCAAAACACCTGGTCCGAGGCAGCTTGTGAGAGGTGGTCTCGGACCGTTTCCAAGCGAACCAAACGGAGGAAGTAAGCAGTGGCTGTTCTTTTCTGCATCGGACATTTTCCTTTCTACTTGTTGGACATACAGAACACGCATTTTATATCCTTAATCGTGTATCAACAGCGTTCAACAAGGAAAAAAAACCTGTCTGAATGTAATCTTGTTCCCTGGGGCCCAGGTATAATCACCTGGATTGTCACTCTGATGGCTGAGGGGGGACTACACATTAAAACCCCATTAAAGTTTTCATTATTCCACAGAGCAGATGGGTGTGATGAATAGATTGGTCCGATCACTGCGTGTGGCCCTGGCTGCCATTAATCAACACAAGCTCACATGCTGTGGGCAACCAAGCCGTTGTGGTGGAAATCACGGATTGTGCTGCCTGACGCAGTAATGCTCCGATATGATAACAACCTGAGCTTTACTGTCACACTAATAAAAACCGAAATCAGGTCCAGTTGCAGGCCACATCATAGACCTTTCCATCACCGACTTACTATGACTGGACAGAGAGGAAAACTGCCTCAATCTAGGAGTGACAGCTCGCTCAATAACTGCAGTTTGCTGACTGGTGCGTTTTGCTCAGGGTTGTTGAAATCACACCTAGGGCTGTCCCAATAACCACAATATTGCAATACCGTGCTATTGACAAGCCAACCGCAGGGGATGGCAAGCAACCAAGAGTTGAAAAATGTTCAACGTTGGGTAAAACGCTGCGCTCGTCACTGTCACTTTTAACCAGCCGTCCAATCACGATGGAGGAGGGGCGGGACAAATACCAAAATATAAATAATGGAGGATAAATTAATCCACATAGACCGGCGGGTCTGTCCTCTCTCCCTACGAGCTCTGGCCTTCCCTTCATCCAGAGCAAGTACTCTACCTTGTGCCGTCATTTTTACTTCTGCGGATATTCCGTATCATAGCAACCAGACGCAGCTGAAACAAAACAAAACGCTGCGCCTCATTGTCCTTCTGTGCCCTGCATTCAACAATTAACAAGCATTTAATTAGTTTTAAAACTGATCATCATCAGACATCTTTGGCATTTATAAAGCGACAATATACATAATAATAGCTTTACAATAAAGCTTATTTATAGAGCACTAAATTCAGAATAAATGAAGTAATTTGCAAAGAAAAAGGCAATAATATCGCATATCGCACTGTTGAGCCAATCATTGTCACTGCAGCGGAAATTCCTTCACTGCGACAGCCATAATCACACCTGGACTTTAGTGTCATATAGGGAGGAAAGGCAGAGGGGTTGGCTGGAGGGCTGTTTCCATGCCGACAGATTGTGTGCTGAGCCAACCTATTTGGGGACACTTTGTGAATGGACATTATTATGCAATGTTTCCCACCAGATAGGAAAGATACAATCGGCGGAAGTCTAGCCACTCCTACTGTATATGTTGATCTCTGTGTCCATGAAACGGGTGAATCACACCAGACGAGTTTGGTCACTTGCTTCCTCAAACATGTAAACTAACAATGACATAACAAGAGATGATGGACATTCTTGCGCTTTAAAGGAAAGGATGTTTGCCAAACCAAAGCATGTGTTTGGGTCAAATAAAAAATGCTAAAGTGAATGTGAAGTGAGTGGAAAAGAGAATGAAGAAAGTGTGAGGGGAGCCAGCAGAATGAGGCTGTGATGGGAATACAAATCCAACCCAGACAGGAAAAGAGCACTAAACGGAGCCAAAAGAGCAAAATGATGCAGCAAATTACTTTGATTAAACAAAAAAAAACTATCTAGCTGCTCCCACGATACTGAAATTAGTTTGAATCAAGTAGAAAGCTAGCCTCTAACATCTGCTGATGCATTCAAGTTAAAACTATTGGAGGAGCAGGCAGGCACTCGGGGCCCGTTTGATGTATTACATGCAATACAACCATTTAAGGTCCCTGTGGATCGATCGGTTTAACTGTAGAACACTATGCTCTCCTTGAAATTAAAAGTACTGAAGCAGTTATATTAAAAAGAGTAAAAACAATGCAGTCAGCACAATTTTAAAACTTCTTCTGCTACCAAAGTGCAGTGATGTGGGATCCATTGCGAACAATTGAAATAGGTCCAATCTGAGTTCATTGGCACTGGTCACCAGTATAAACTCTGGAAGAATGAATAGGCCTTTCTCAGAGTCTATTGGACAAACTGCCTCTTTTGTCTGCTGATGATTCACTGATGTGCTTTGTTGTCCCGATTGGAGATCTGGCAAACAAACACACACACAAACATCCTGTGTTTCCTGAATTTCTCCACTATGATTTATATTTAGTGGATTAAAAACGCATAGGAATACCACAACACACACGTACAGGTATTTCCGTGTTTTTCTAATCCACCATCTGTGAAAGAATCCTCTCTTGTTAACAAATAAAAAAGACGAGGCGAAGACCAATCTGACGCCAGAGATGGAGACACAAACAACGGCTTCCACACGAAAAAGCCCACTGTAGTAAAGCACTAGACTGTGAAGGTATGCTCATTAACAGTCTTTTCCAGTATGTGTGTGTGTGTTTCTCTGTCTGTCTATACATCTGTCCCCCAGGACGGCAGACGAAAAAGTAAAGCACTGTGATAACAGTTTAAGGAAAGCATGTAACAGGTGCGCTAGCAGCTCAGCACCCTCAGGCAAAGCTCTCGGAAACACCTGAGTCTCTCGGTTTGCTGTGTGTGTGTGTGCTGGAGAGAAAATGAGAGAGCAGCAGAGATAGAAAGAGACAAGGCAGACATAAAACAAGATAGAGAGGAAGTAGAGAGGGAAGGGAAAAAGAGAGCCTTGTTTGGCCTTCTTCACACGACAACCCTGTAGGGAGGATACGGTGCCTTTACCATATTTCCTGCACAGAGGAACTGCTTTTAAACCGGAATTCAACATTACAGGGTTAAATTTTCCACACCTATATACACACACACCAAATTCCTGGCAGGCAATAACTGAACTTCTGCCAAAAAGTCCTGACCAGAGACAAACAGAGTCAGTCTCCGACTCTGAGAGCACACAGGGGGACATCCGAAAAGAGAGAAAAGGCTCTTTGTAGTGATTCTCTCCCATGAGCCAGGCCCCTCCTGTCTTCAACAGGTCCCACTGACACCTCCACAAGTCATCCTGGGCTTCCCATCTCATTAGACACTCGGGCTAGTCTTCCTAAACAGGCCCGTTTCTCTCCCCCCGGGAATGTATACAGGAAACAGACAATGTAGCGGGGAATGTTAATATGTCTATCTTGGGAGTGGCTATTAGGGCTCATCTGCACAGGCTCTCTGGTTTTAATTAACAACGGAGAACATAGTGTGTATTCATCTTACAGGTTCGTCGAGTGAACAAAAGCTCATTCGTCTTTGAAGACAAAAGAGAAAGTTAATGTAATATTATGTGAAAGTTTATAGTATAAAATCTGGCTTGTAAAGGAAAAGTGAAGACCAAGAACTCACTATTGTCTGCGAAGGGTATAAATCTTCTCTTAGATGTTATTCTTGTCCTTTCAGTGACCCTGGCACCTACGGCAATACATAAACAGCTGGATTGAAGCAATTCATCTAATGAATATGTCTGTGTCCAATGTTTGCGCCTGACTCCTGGTGAGCTACTTGCACTGGAGCGAAATTAACACGAGCTGTTAAACTGAATACCGGACGGGCTGCGGGTCGGTTCAATTTCACCCATCGCAGCGCTGTAAATGGCGCGGGGCATCTTCCGCATATTAGGAAGATCTTTTGGCTTGACTGAAATTGGACATGAAGCAGTGAGACCGGCTCCAGTAGATGAGAGTTATTCTTTAGAGACCCAACCTGCCATGCTTCCTCAATCTCCATGTGCAGCCAAGCAAACCGTTACCCACTGATAAGTGGCAATTCCCTTCAGAGCCACACACCAGCACCCTCTATTGATCTGCAGGGTGACTAAGCAGAATCATCAGTCTACCCAATCTGTGTTGCACTCCCAAGCATGACTGTCACACACCCAGATTGTTCATTTGATTACTCTTTCAGGCTTCCAGATTGTCCGCTGGAGCCCCCCCGCTGCCATCCATCTCAGCAGGACTGGCGAGAGAAAAGGAAACCTGCAGCGTCAGCCTCTCTCACACTTAGAACCGGACGTTGTCAATAGTGAATTGAACAACTGCCTTGCCAGTTTCTCCCCAAGCACAACTGTTGAGAGCATGCCCACCCGTACAAATACCCCCTCCTGCCAGGGTTCTGCTCATCATGCCTCCTTTTTGTCTGTGAATGGACGGAGCAGGAGGCACAACGCCAACATGGCTGCATCAGAACAGTATCTACCTCAGCTGGATTTAGTCCACTTATTCCTTCAAATAAACAAGAATGGAAACCACTAGTTACGGTACATTAATTCCTTTTATTGTAATTGAGTAGCTTTTATAGTTTACATGTACTATTCTATAGTTGGTAATTTCCTTTTTTGGTTATAAGTATTATCAGTAACTGCTGCCCCAAAGTAGCCAAAAACTAAATGCACGCATTTTAACTTAAACTAGGACTGTCATCGATAATAACGTGTTAACGCAAATTTGTTTTAACGACACTAATTTCTTTAACGCATTAACGCAAATTGCGATTTCTAATCAAACTCTTAAAAATCCGATGGGCCGCAGTCGGGCCCGGCCGTTATTCGATCTTTTGGAGGTTGTAGCGAGCTCAGTTTTAAAGCTAGAGTGAAGACACTGGCATCATGTGAAACTAAAAAACCTGAGGAATCCATTGGTACCAACCGTGTCATACTAGCTTGTTGTGAAGGAGGTTAAATAACCTCATGCATAATCTCTTGCAGTTTGGGGAAAGTCATAGTCAAGTCAGCACACTGACAGCTGTGGTTGCCTGTTGGGCTGCAGTTTGCCATGTTATGATTTGAGCATATATGTTTCATGCTAAATGCAGTACCTGTGAGGGTTTCTGGACAATATCAGTCATTGTTTTGTGTTGTTAAGTGATTTCCAGTAATATATATATATATATATATATACACATTTGCCTAAAGCAGCATATTTGTCCACTCCCATGTTGATAAGAGCATTAAATACTTGCCAAATCTCCCTTTAAGGTACATTTTGAAGAGATAAAAGTGTGCGATTAATCACGCTTAACTAATCGTGATTAAATATTTGAATCGATTGACATCCCTAACTTAAACTAATCTGACCTCCAGTTATTAGCAAACCTACCCAACAACACCCGAAATGTCATACTTTCTCCTCAAAGTTTATCCTGATATGGTGGCAGCTTTCCTCCTAAAGATATCGTATTCAAAAGCACACAATATTCAATTAGGGTCGGATGTAGAAAGCCAGACTTTAGACCTCATATTCATGGTCATTTTTCAGCTATCAAGTTATCCTTTAACGTGTGAAATTAAATTAACTGCACACATGCCGTGACTTTAGACTAAGAAAGAATGTGAAAGGCCAGTTTAAGGCTTAAAAAGTGGAAAGTAGAGGCTTACTCACTGTCTAGGGACAAATAGTTTCAGGTCAGGCGCTGAAATTAAAATGGAAATAGAAAGAAAGAATACAGACAGACATGAAAAGGATGTCTGTGGACAAGGCATGCTTTGAGACAGAGAGACACTTGTCTAACTCTCAGAGCTTCTATAGCAAATCCCATTCAAGTGCTTAATTAAATAATTTAGAGTGAAGTGGAATTTCCCATCATGTCTGGCCGGGCAGCTCTGAGTGTTTATGGATTCAGAGCCCAGAAATGCTGGATGGACAGAGACATGAATGGCATGGAAAGTGTGAGTTTAAAGCACAGAGAGAGAGAGAGAGAACATGCAAACTTGTCTAAACATATTCTGGGGACAATTCATCAAAATTGTCAGATTTGAAAATGTTGACGCAGTAATTCATTTTGCAAACATGGTGTCATTTTTTCAGTGTCATGCAGAATCATGGCAATGCTGAAGAGGGTTTGAGAGCTCTACACAGACGCTGCAGGCATACTGATCTGAACAAGTGTGTGTGCATGTCCGTGTGTGTGTGTTTTCCCTGCGGCAGAGCATGCCAGCTAAAACACAGGCCCCCTTGTGATGATGACCCCTTCACACTCCATGAACGTCCTGACAAGTGTCTACCGTAGTCCCGCCACTCTTTCTACTCGTCGCACGTAAGCACCATGTGACCGGGCAGCTGGCACTGGCCAAATCAAAGGCCGCCTTCTCCTCTGTGCAGCAGGACGGCACCACCTCTGCCTCCTGAGCTAAATCCACTCCATGGATTCAATGCGGGGGTCCTTGCAGCCCCCGTTGCCAAGTGGGCATCTGTGGCAAAGCTCTCCTTTCCCTGGCCCAGTGGAGACCGTGGGGGAAGTGTGTGAGTGTGTGCGTGCTGGAGCAGGAAACGTGCAGCACAATGTAAAGACGGGGAGGGCCAGGAAGGAAGGAAATCCTGCTTGAAAAATGGCCTCTGAGACAAAAGCAAGAGAACTCTCTACAGTGCAAGAACCTTCTTGAGGGACTTGAACATTTTTTACACTGACAGTAAGAAGGTGTAAAAGACAGTAGGTAATAAATAACACAAGCAAAGTTTGTTTTTCTCTAACTAATACTGAATTTCTAGCTGCAGCAGCAGTTTGGATGCTAAGCTAACCAGCAGCAGTGTCATATTTACTGTACAGATGTGAGCGTGGTATCGGTCTTCCCATCTCAATCTCTGCAAGACAGTGAATCTCCCAAAACATTGAACTATTCCTTTGACAAAAGAAGCCAGATTTATTAAAGGTACTCTATTCAGAGTATATCTATTGCCTCCACACGGCTCTCAACATGGAGAAGGCTGAGCTGGCAGCTAACAGCTAATGGTGCATCACTGCAGACAGGGAACCGGAGGGTGGGCGCTACATTTCCTCAACGCCGTAGGAGCGCAGTACAGAGCAGCAGCCGTGAGCTACCAAGTCAGGCACACTCACATGCACGAACACGCAATAAAAAGGCACACACGGCCGGCCCAGCGATGTCAACAAAGCACAGAGAAGCTCAGATTACAACACACACAGGAAGAGCGACTATTCTCTGCTCAGGTAGACATTACTCCTCTATATCTTTATACTAATAGTTGTTTGCTGCTATACTAATGCCATATATAGAACATTTAAGGTGAAACGTTGTCTAAACAAAAGCAGCATTACAGTAAATTTGCACAAATAAAAGTTTGTTTCGACATTCGGCTCCCCAAATGATTGAGTTTCAACACCAAGCCGCGAGCAGCAACAACCCTTTAAATCAAACTGCATTAACTTTCACGCCTCACACTGAACATTACCATATTCAATATTTCCAGTAATTCCACAACTTACTGAATATTCCCCAATGGTAATCACATTTGCTACATCTAGGAAATTGCTAAATCTTTTTTTTTTTGTAAAGATGAAATGGATAAAATATTAAAAGGCATACAAAACACAGCGGCTCCCAAAGCAGAACTGAGCAGATTAATCCCACTCAGTTTTTATTGTTATGGGACTCAAGGTTGATGCAAAGATCTATGCAGGAGAGGACTCTGTTAATTAATTAGTTAGATAATCCTCACTATCATTCATCTTCAAGCTGGTTAAAGACAAATGTATCTTTACAATTGGGGTGCTTAACAGGTTTACGCACACAATGCATCTACTGATACTGCACATACAAAATTAAAAAGGCACAAAATAAACACAGTTTGATCAAAATATATGCATTTACGCATCTAATCAGGCAGGTCGCTTGTGTAGTGGCATGTGGTGTGAAATTGAAATGCAAGTGAGCCACATCATCCGTTCAGAGGCCTCAACACTGGGCACAGACACGAGAGAGAAAGTGTCTGTATTCTCAGAGAGCAGCGACTGACCAAATCCAATTTAAAAGAATCAAGGAGAAAAACATTTCACCTCTCTGTCTCTGCCTCCATTTCTTTATTCTGCTTCTCAAAAACACACATATACAACAGTTGCGTCTATGCGTACAGAATAAATAATGGCCAGTGATGAGGAAACACTCCGCTATAGCCTAGTAGGGATCATAATAAACCTTCACATAGAAAGAAAGTGGAAAAACGTACTTCCTGTCAACGCAGCATCCAAAATAATGGATGGACCATATGCAGTCGCTGCTCCCTCTGGGACACAGTGGTGAAAAGCAAGAAAGAAAGAGCGCCATAAAGAGAGATTTGAGGTATATGAAAGCATAAGAATGAGTAACAGTATGATGGGACGATCATAGATGAATAAAGGAAGTAATTAAGGAATAAAGACGAGAGTAATCAGGGCAGAAACAGCAGCCTGTGTGAATACACGGCTCCCTGTGGAACCTCTTATCACCAAATGCAGCCCATTATGGAGACTGGCTAATGTAAGCAACAGTAAATGGCCACTGACGTGCTCTAAGCTCTCAAAACCACCCAATCCAAACACACCAGCATCATGTGAGCACACATGTTGAATCTTATCTGATCTGTCACTTAAAAAAGCTATTTAAATAGCTTAGTAGAATCTGTACATGGGCTATATCACGTGGTGTCAGTCTCATTACGCTAACATAAACAACTTCTGCTTTTGCCCTCTTTGACCCAGCAGATCCTCCTACTTCTCCTCCTCCAACAGATCCAGACAACCGCGCTTAACATTTCTGGCATCTGACCCCTAAAACAAGAACAATTTAGCTTTTACTGTGAGTAAAAATACTCACAAAATACTTCGTAAATATTTGTAGTTCAATTCATCTCAGTTAATTTAATATTTATTAAAAACTAAAAAGTACAATAGCTTATTTTTGCTTCCAGCATAAATAAAACATGCCTCCATACTGGAAAGCTTTTCTGTTTACACACTTTTTGTTTGTGTGTGTTTCATCAAATCAGGATGCACTGACCATCAGCATCTTCTGTTCCTGTTTCCATCAGAACACAGGAGGGAGCTGGATGTTGTCATGAAGCCTACAGATTAACAGACAGGAAGGGAATAGGAACAAGAGGTCGTGACCTTTGGGGTCATCAGCTGTCTGTCCGGAGCATATGAACCCTCTCGTCGTGCCCCCCTGACCCCTGACCCCTGACCTGACCTCCTTCAGGACTGCCCGCTAGTCATATGTTACAAGCGTAAAAAAAAAATCTTCTGGACCGCTGCTGGGCCAATCTGACCTCCCTTGCCAAGATGTAAACAAATCCAAAGCCTGCAAGAGAGAGATGTGGAACCTCTGTATACAAATACACACTCACAGGATTCACTTGAACACCTGGGTTTCTAAGAGCCAGTAAATTATCCTTCTTAGCGGCTGCTTTCTCCATTATGATTCCCCGACTTCCTGCAGCCATTTTCACTGAAAAGACACTACTGACTTAAAGTGACCACCAACATGTTTGCTGACCAATAACCTCTCCACATAAAGCCGGGATAATCGTATGCAGCTGTATTTAAAAGATGTGCACATGCAATATTTCCTAAATTTCCTCCCTTGATGATTAGTAGTTTTTTAAGAGAATGTCAAGAGTGTAACGAGATTCCACGGCATTACAACGTCTCAAACCACATTTATTTAATTTCAATTTATGCAAGGGATTAAAAATGTTTTAAACATCACACTCTGTGGTTGCTTCATAGTTCAACAGGCTTTTTTGGGGGGGAGGAAAGTAGCAGCTGAGGGACCACTTAATGCACTGCAAAGCTCTTTGGAATACATTAAGTTAACTTGTGGCTCAGATCTCCCTCCAGAAGCAGGACATGAAAGATTTCCTCCTTTGTCTCTTCTTGCATTCTCCCTCCAAAAGTGCTTATCATGCAAGCAAATGGCTTTCAGTGTCTCCATCAACAGCGAACAGTGTCCATGTAAAGCATTTCATTTGAATCCGTGACTAAAACAAAAACTGCAGAAAGGCGAAGGCCTCATTAAAATGACTGTTTACATTATGTCCTGATTTGTTCCCCTCATTGAGACATTTCTAAGAATGACTGTCGTTTTATTGGCTCGTAGCCGTCCAAGATAAACACCAGTGTCCACCGCCGCCCACTATATCTAGCTATAATTGTTCATTATGTAAGACAGGCCTGAGATATTTCAAGCAGCTTCCCCGGAGCCTTCCTCTCACTGTCCGACTACTGTGGAAGTTTAGTACATGCAGTTTAAAAAGTGGCGCTTTAATCCAAAGAAAGTCAAATTTAGACTTTCCAGTACTGACACCTTCAAGATGTAATCTGCATGTTTTCCCACGAGAGGTTGGGCACAGCTACACAATAGGCTCTCCTGGGACAAATTGCTCTAATCATCCATGTTGTTTTCCACTACCTTAATAGTAAAGGTACGCGTGAGGTGCATTGTGTTTGGGTCCCACGGATCAGCAGCAACAATCTCTGCTCTACAGTTCAACTTTGGCTACTGACCGGAGCCTCATTGTTCCCCAGCATTTCCTAACCTCGGAGGAATTCCTCCTCCAGGAAATATGGTTTACAAGAGGAGGCACCAAGCCCAGCCACTAGCGGAGACTCCCCCCGCTACCCTTCACCCTCCTGGCAATATCTACTGTGTGATCAGCTCTACCCTTTTCCCCTCTCCCCTCGAGCAATATCCCGTCCAACCCTCTCTCTGCTGGTACTCGGAGTCCCCTGGATTATCCCACCAGGGGAGTCACACAGAGGGGGGCCGGGTCGCCCTCCATTCGGACCTCTAGACACACAGAAACTTGTGTGGTTCCTAACTGGTTCTAGTGTGGCAGTAGAGGAAGTGGGGGAGGTAAGCGTGTGTGATCAGATGAAAGTCTCCGTTATGCCCCCTCTCCCCAGTGAGGTTGTCTTTGATCATCCTGACTATCTTCCACACTACTCCCGTGGACCTCCCAGATGATAAGACAGTAGATAATAGTGACCCTTTTGTCTTTTTCTCTCACTTTCCAGCTTCTTTATTATCATCATCATCATCCAGCTCCCGTCAGCTACACAACACACAGCTAAACCAACAATCTTTCACTGTCAGATCTCAATCTGACGCATCCATCCCGACATTCCCCGGGCCAGAACAAAGTTGCCTTGTAAGGATCAGTCACTTTCTGAAATGAATCCCAGTTCCAGCACCACAGGGGAGATAAAGGAGGGGCGGCTGCATTCCCCGAACCCCCATCACCAGGACAGAGGACACATTCCCTCATGTAATCGCCTCCTCCGTTTCTCCAGTGATGCCACTTCTAAGAAAGGCTAAGATAGAGCTGCTCCATCCCCTCCCTGGTCCCTCTGTCCTCCATTGGAAACATCTGGGCAGTGGGAGGGAGGTCACGGTGTACACATTCAGAGATGTGGTCTGGGAAATAGCACTCTTAATGACACACAACAAGGCGCCCCTTCGACCTGACTTGCCTGCAAAGTTCCCATCGCGCTAAGAAGCTGAAACTGCTGAGAAAATACGGTGGAAGCCATCCAAACCCACAGTCCAGATCACATCGTATCAGTGTAACAGCCACAGCTTTCTTTGTCAAATAAGACTTGATCACCAACTGTACACAGTGACAACTTTTCATGCTTTCTGGGGACATTTCCAATGTTCCCCTCCCCTCCTGTCTTTGAGGTTGGGTGTTATTTTATTGAGCTGACAGCCCATCATTCCCGTGTTGCAGCAACCAAGCGTTACACTCAGTGTGCAGCCGGAGCTGTGTTGCCAGCTGAGCGCCAGCTCCGGTGGTTTTCATTCGAGTCCACCTGTGCCGTCCTTGGCAGAACTCCCCACCACACTTCTGGATTTGATCAGGAGTTGGCAAAGGAAGCAGCAAAATGCACTCATACTGTATTTTCAATGCTGTGTGAGAGGTGGGGTAATCACATGTACAGCACAAGTTACAAGAATGAGTGTGACAAAGACAGGGTGAGCAGAAATACAGATGTCATTATATAAATTTCCCTGATGAATTTCTCTCCTTCAGATTAACAGTTTCTTTCTAATATGGAATGATTGTAAAGGTCGAAGTAACTTCAAGGTGTACTACACTATAATGCCTAAAAAGTAAAAATTATATGAGAATATGGTCATTTAAAAAAAAGAAAAATTGTCTAAAAAGTATGCGATTTGTGTTTTTTCTGCATCTCTAATCTTAAATGATCTACTACTTTCAATAGTTTCTGACCAGACAAACCAGTATGAGCCTCTCACAGCCTATGGGCAGACTGGGAAGAGGATTAAACATCACACTGGCTGTGCAAGAACTAAAGCTGTGCCATGCCTCTTTGTGCCTGCTTTCCCAATTTCACACTTGCAATGTGAAAAGTTAATATCTCCATCAAAGGGATCAGAGAGGTAAAAGTTGATTCTTATGTCAGACTGATATTATTACAAGTAGCAGTAGCATGAAAGGGGAGTTTGCACAGGTTATAAACCCACTTAGTGGAGGAGTTCTTGCTCTGCAGCCTGATGCACCGTGCATACTAAACAGGCTGGCTGTTTTTGTTTGTTTTGTTTGCTTTGGGGTTTCATTAATTAGACTAAAATGTGCACTTTTGTTTTGCAGTGTTTGGTTAAAAATGTTTCTCACAACTCACCGAGAGAAACTCTAGAGTCCCGACATAATCCCGTTCAGTCTTTAGGAGTTCGTTTAGGACGCACACGCGTAACCGGAGCTGTTTCTCCAAGTCCTTCCCGCTTTCGGCTCTGTGCTCACTTCTGCTCTCCTCTGTCATGGTGAGGGAAAGAAATGCAAAAAAAACTTATTTCCTTCGATGTAAAGTTTCACATCACAAAACAGGTTTCAGTTGCGAAAGTTTGCAGCATGGTGCACACTGGAGAGGCAACCGGTGTCTGCACTGCAAGTCCACGAAAAAAGTAGAAAAATAATGCTGGATAAAAACGCGTGAAAACAAGAGACAGCTTCCCACGGAGCGTGACTGAAGAGTGGGCAACAAGTGGACACCAGTTTAGAAAATTGAGTCCATGTGACTCCTAAAATCTTCATCCTAATCCAGCCTCCCCAACAGCCTTCAATGCAAAGAGGAGGACCAGTGTTAAACTGGCCACAGTGCGCACTACGACTTCCGGCTGCTGTTTTCAGTATAAAACTGCAGCAACAGGTTTTGAGAAAAAAAAAAAAAAACACCAGCTCACACATTTAACCAAATTGTTTCATCATCATACAGACAATTTTTTTTGTCAATTATAATTGCCGGTGATAACTACGTGCAGAAAATTAAAAGTGCACTGGCTGAATTGATGCTTTATAATACTTATTTTTGATTTATCCTTTTAATTTGAAGGAACAATTACTGTACTTTGGGGATTATTGTCGTTATCTCCTTTTAACTTGACACTCCTGAATCCTTTACAAGACATGAGAATATTCACAACATCAATGTCCTACACAGTGATATAATAAAACTAAGTACATTTACTCAAGTACTGTACTTAAGTACAATTTTGAGGTACTTGCACTTTACTTGAGTATTTATACTTCTACCCCACTAGCCTACTACATCTCAGGGGGAAAAAATTTACTTTTTACTGCACTACATTTATCTGACAGCTTTAGTTACTTTACAGATTTATATTTTGTATTCACCATCTGAATCAACTAATCATTTTATGCTATTTTATTGTAGATTAAGCTGCCCTGCAGTTAAGTATTTAAAATGAACCATAACCAGCTGCAATATTAATGTGAAGCATACAGTAATGCAGCAATAATTATAATCCAATAATTTTATATATATTATTCAGACAATCAATCAAGTAATTTTACTTTTGATACTTTAAGTTTATTTTGATTCTAATCAGGGATGCACCGATACCGATACCGGATCGGATATCAGGCCGATACTGACTCAAATAGCTGGATCGGGTATCGGTGACAATGGGGTCGATCTATTCAATTCATTTCTATGTTTATATACTATATACATTATATACTGGAATTTAAATTCCTGTTTAAGTTTTGACCAATTTGTTGCTGCATTAAAAAGTTCTACACTTAATTTTGAAGATTTCTTACCAAGTTGCTAGTGTATGATTTATTATTTTAATACTAAATAACAATTCAGTAAATGTATATCTATGTATTTATTTGTTACATTTTGTTTTACAAAGTTAGAGTGATCCCAGTCACTTCCACACAGTGAGGCATACAGTTTATTAAGTAAACACTGGTATCGGATCGGTATCGGCTGATACCCAAAGCCCAGATATCGCTATCAGGACGGAAAAGTTGGATCAGTGCATCACTAGTTCTAATACTTTTGTACTCAAGTAAGAGTTTGAAAGCAGGTCTTTTACTTGTAAAAGAGTATTTTTAAACTGTGGTATTACTACTTTTACTTAAGTAAAAGTTCTGAGTACTTCTTCCACAACTGGTCTTATAACCACACAGACTACTGACACATTCAGTTAGATCATAAACCTAAGAGAGGATCACTTGGAGGAAAATTACAGTTTATTTCTGTAAAGATAAGAGGATAAAAAGCAAAGACCGAGCAGCACAGCCTATAGTTTTACTCAATTTCACTTAACTGGAATGTATGTGGTGAAATAATGGGGAAAATAAAGTGCTCCTCACTTGTTTGCGAACTCCTTGTCAAGGACCGTTGGTTCTGCCGACACCAAGCTGAAACCACCAGTGTCACTGCAAAAGTTAACCATGCAAGAGAATTATGTTGCATTACTTTAATTGCTTTCTCGTAATAAAGCACAGCAGTCGGTTAATGAAGTAATGAAATACAGTCATAAAACCTCCACTTAGATCATTAAGTTGCAAATTAGCTTAACACTAATATCTTTGTTTAGTGAACCCACTTGTGTACTTTGCAAAGCCATCAGTTCTTCAGATAAAACACACAATAAGTGAACTTAAAGGAGAGAGCTGAGTCTGCATTGCATCAGACCTAAAGTCCTTCTCCTCTCATAATGATCACCTCTCTCAACAGACTGACACTTCACTTTAGTTTCCTCTCTGGTTGAGCTTGCACAGAGATTTAAAACGCTTTAGATGCAGGAGTAACAAGACGTTGTGGACTGTGAGGGTCTGGGACTCTGCACCAGCCAGAGCTCAGATATGAGGGGCCTCAAACAACCACGTGAGGTTCTTCTCTCCGTAATGTGATTCATAAGACATGGTTACTTTTGAAACACGTTCAGACTAGGGCTGCAACTAATGAATATTTGCATTGTCGATTAATCTGTCGATTATTTTCTCGATTAATCAATCAGTTTTTTGGTCTATAAATGTCGATCAGTGTTTCCCAAAGCCCAAGATGTCATAGAGGAGTAAAGAAACTAGAAAATATTCACATTTAAGAAGCTGGAATCAGAGAAGTTTGACCTTTTTTTCTTAAAAAATTACTCAAACCGATTACTCTATTATCAAAATAGTTGCTGATTAATTTAATAGTTGACAACTAATTGATTAATCGCTGCAGCTCTACTTGAGCTAATTAAGTGTAATTGATACAGTTTGGCTTTTCTAACAGACAAACTGAAATCTAAACCACAGTATGTGACCTCGGAAAATTCCTTGCAGCAATTTCCTTGTTACAAATGCATCCTGTCTGCAGCAAAGTGCCTCTGCCTTTTTTTTTTTTAGATTAAGATCTTCCTCTTAATTAAGCAAGCAGATGCTCTTGCACCACAGCTCATCTTTACAAGCTGGTAATGTATGAATCCTGTCCCGTTGCTATCCTTGTAGGCGATATCCACTTCTCATACTGCAGTTAATGTTTGCTTGGAATTTGGGTACAATTTCTTATGTGGGGGAAAAATGCAGAAAAAAACTATAAAAGCATGGAGACACACAGAGACGTACAAACATGCAAACAGTGATCAGTCAGAGTGTGTTTAATTAGGACAGAATTTCCGCTCTTGGGAGGTGAAATCAACGTCCAAAGTCCCTTCCTGCTCCCCGCTACCGCTGCAGTGCAGGAACAGCCACTTGAGAAGCTGGTTAAGTGTTTATATATTGAATTAGACACAGTCAGAGTCATGTAGCGCCTGGGTAAATAGCAGCACAATCAACACTAGAACCAGCTTTAATTTCACAAGTCCTGAAAGTCCTTTGAGGGGATTTTACGGAAGCCATTTGCAGCCCACAATAATGATTTAAGGATTAACATTTCAACAGGTAGGAATTCAGTTAACTCCATTCGGCAGCAAATTCATACACTTTGTTCAGTGACATCCTTTTCTATGTATCTCAGCATATTGTGTAGTCTGTCTGTAAAAGCACAGTCACCAAAGAAGAAAAGGAATCTCGGCTGCCCTAATTTATCAACACCAGAGGGAGTCTTTATTTTATGGCGCTATTTTATGTTTCAATTACAGGTTAGTGTCAGTTTTGTGAGCTGAGCTGAGGACATGGCTCTTAAACTTGAGTATATCTTGACATGTAGTATACTCTGGTGGTTAAATGTGGTACTGCACGCTTTGGTTGTATTTCATGATGATATCAAAAAAAAACTTTATTACATTTGTCATATACATACAGGTCCATACATGAAATTTGACCTCTGCATTTAACCCATCCTAAGCATTTTAGGAGCAGTGGGCTGCTTTGAAGCGCCTGGGGAGCTACTTGGGGTTCAGTGTCTCGCTCAAGGACACTTTGACATGCAGACAGTAGGAGCCGGCGATCGAACTGCCAACCTTGAAGTTAAAGGACGACCCGCTCTGCCGAGTAGCAAGTTCCTGGAATAGAGGAGGCTGCAGTTTCAGGACCACAGTCCTAGGACCGCATGTCTAGGACCCTCGTTTTTTAGTGTAAATGCTTGTTTAATAGTCATTGTTTTATCATTTTAATTGAGTTTAAATAATCTTAATTAAACTGTGCTGACTGCCTGTTTACCCCCACAATACAATACGTGTTATCAGCCCGTCAAATGTCAATAACATGTTATTTCTACTCGGTTTTCTTGCATATCTGTCTCTCTCTGTCTCTTTCTCTCTCTCTCAGGAGCGAGTCGTTGAGACTAGGGCTGTCAATTAAATCAATTTAAATATTTAATCGTGATTAATCGCAAATTAATCGCACATTTTTTTTCTGTTCAATATGTACCTTAAAGGAAGATTTGTCAAGTATTTAATACTCTTATCAACATGGGAGTGGGCAAATATGCTGCTTTATGCAAATGGTTGTATATATTTATTATTGTAAATAAATTAACAACACAAAACAATGACAGATATTGCCCAGAAACCCTCACAGGTACTGCATTTAGCATAAAAAATATATGCTCAAATCATAACATGGCAAACTGCAGCCCAACAGACAACAACAGCTGTCAGTGTGTCAGTGTGCTGACTTGACTATGACTTGCCCCAAACTGCATGGGATTATCATAAAGTGGGCATGTCTGTAAAGGGGAGACTCGTGGGTACCCATAGAACCCATTTTCATTCACATATCTGGAGGTCAGAGGTCAAGGGACCCCTTTGAAAATGGCCATGCCAGTTTTTCCTAGCCAAAATTTAGCGCAAGTTCGGAGCGTTATTTAACCTCCTTCACGACAAGCTAGTGTGAGTTAAAGAAATTAGTGGCGTTAAAATGAATTTGCGTTAACTTTGGCAGCCCTAGTTGAGACCTTTAGCAGTTCTAAAGGACTCCTACAAACAGGGAGGCAATTTGCAAATGTATGATTAAGTTATATTTAACTACATATTTTAATCCAAAACATGATCTTTTCTTTCTTAAACCTAACAAAGTAGTTTTGTTGCCTAAACCTAAAGTGTTTCCGTGGTGACTGCACGTAATTTATCACATTACGTGCAGCCAATATTACATAATGCAGTCGTGGTCATTTCACATAGGTTATTTCTGTGAGATCAAGTTGCAGAACAGAAAGAAGTATTTCTGTGGAACAATCTAGAGGCCTAGAAATACAGTCCTGAAACTGCAGCCTCCTCTATTACAGGAACATAATATTGTCTCTACCCACTGAGGTACAACCACCAGAGAAAAAGTTATGTGCTGTACTGTTTCTTTGCTGCCACCAGAGAGCACTGTTGTTTTGATTAAATACTGATCCTGCTATGAATCAGAGGAGGTTTCCCATCAAACAGAGCTGTAGTCTCATAATGAGTCGATTTATTGACAAAGCCCTTGAAAGTCTGAATGGGCCTGGGTCCCAGTCCGACACTTAACGTGCTAAATTTGGGTCCCAGTCTTGACAAAAACTTGAGAAACCTTGACAACATTTGCGGTAGACCGACTTAATTATGGTTTTATATATTAGCCATTCCAGTGTAGGTAAATTTCCAGACCTACAGCTTTTATTGCCGTGACTTTGGTCTGTGGAATTAACTTCTATTAGTGGTTTAGTGCTGCCGGTGCCTTGCCGAGCGCTGCCAGGAAGTGTTCCCTATTGGAAAAGGAGTGTCAGACTGATATGAGCAGCTGCCTTTGTCTGATTATTTGCACTTAGCACCAAACATGAGTGGTGATAACAGTGTTAATTTACACTGATACGTACATGTTAGTCATTATTTCCACTCATGTGCCTTTCAGTGAATCAGTTTATGGCAGCCAGAACCAACAATCCTACATCACATCTGCAGTCAAACAAGGTATTGTCTTTTGTTCTGATTTATTCCTGTACAGGGGTGATACAGTGGGGCTGTGTGGAGTAGGAAAACATGTATCTCTACGTTAATCAATCAGATAAAACCTTTTCCTGGCAGATTTTTAATGCCTGTACAACGGCTACATATAACAGTTAAGAAAAGGAAAACAAGATATCGGCCAAGAAAAGTCATTCTGTGTTATTTAATGGCAGCACTTCAGCCTCGAGTGGGCAAATGCGTATCACAAAAAGGCCATTCATACCCAGCTTCAGGTCGTAACAATCTCTGCATTGTGGTTAATTTGCACTAGTTCCTATTGCAGTCAAGATAAGCCCTTTAATAAAGTCCTGCTGTGTGGCTAATGTACAGTATATATTATTCTTAAAGTTTTGGAGCTCACCTGTTTTTCCCCTCTTTCTGCCAAGTTTCCCGAGTGACCGATGTGAATAAAAAGTAGTGATATCCCCCTTTTACCAGGAATATCACTTACATCCCTGCAGCTATTAATCAAAATTCAGTAATAAGAAGTATTACTGTATATTATTACCGGCATGATATTGAGATGCTGTGGTAGAAAGTAGCCGTCTCTCTAGCGAGAAATGATAAATTTGGACCAGGCATAGGGGGCACTATGTTTAATAAACGGTATAAAAAAGAGATTAGAATTATCAATGATTTGCAGCAAGAAAATTTACATCATTTAATCTGATTCAAACGACATATATACCTTCATCTCACTTTTCTGCTCTTCTTCAGACTTAAACGGCATCTCTATATGCAATGTGGAAAAATGTTTGTTAAAAAAAATTGGGAGGGGGTAATAATCACTTTATCTTCAGGTTTAATAAATTCTCTCACTAAATCACTTTGCAAGAGAGACTTGGCAGTTGAACTAAATGGGGACGATTGGAGTAAATTCAATTTCATCTGTTTTTATTTGTAATTGGCTATGTAAAACCCTTTTTTTTATTTTTCATACATTTTTACAGACTTTTATTACACCCTCAATATTAAGCAAATCCAATTCCCAGCTCTCCCCAGTGTGCACTAAATCTAAGTTTCACACTGCCTCCTTTGTACCTCGTGTTTGGTGTTGTCCCGTGATTAAATCTTTTTAGGAGGGTATTTCAGCAACAATTAATTACGTTTTCCAGCGCTCTATAAATGTTCAACCTCCCTTATTCTCCTTAATATTTATAAGGGGACCTATAAATCTGAATTTAAACTTTTGCTTGATAAATCTGGAGGGTTGCAAGATTGGATTTGAAATATTTTCCAACTCAAAATTACATTATTGATGTAGAATTATAAGCCACACAGGACGCAATTACTTCAGGGGTTCTTGGAGCTTTAATTTTATTGTTGACCACATTTGCCACAGGTCATTTTAACAGAGTGCGTAGCTACTGAGTTCTTTTAGCGCAGTGGTTCTCAACCTTTTTTTTGTGTCAAGGACCCCTAAATTGGTAAACATTTTGTCACAGATTTGATAAGATTTCACTTCAGGGACCTCCATCTGAAAAGATTTTGGTTGTTAGATATGATTAAGACCAGTATTCTATAGCTGTCAACTACAGTTGAGGAGATAAACGTGGAGAAAGTGAAACCTATGATCAGAGTAGTCACTTTTATGACTCTTACTCACATTGGGCTCACTTCTATAGTGAATTAAATAGTGAAAATAAACTGGGGGCCCCCCTGAAACTCCCTCAAGGACCCCTGAGGTCTTCAAAGAAGAAGATGACTTCAAAGAAAAAAACTATGAACACAAAATATAGCACTGGGTTATGAATTATAGACAGAAAACAGAAAATAAAACCTGTTAAATAGCCCATAGGCCCACAAAAATAACCTGGGAATATAGCCTCCAATGTAACGTTATAATTATAAAAGGACACTTACATTTCAACAAGTTTCACCAAACTCTCGTTGAACTTCCCGGAGATTGCACACGGCCCTCTACCTTCAAACAGAGATACAAATTAATGTAAAACCTTTACTATGTATCTAGTAACAAAGTACAATAGCAGGCTTTATGCATGCTAACATTAGCTTACCCAGCTACCATGACAACACAGCGAGAGGAATGATGCCCAACATTCCAGGACATGAATTCCAACAGCGCCTAAATCTAACCACCCTGTTAAAATATCGACAGATAACGTCTTTTACGTATTTGTACAGGAATATTTTACAAGATATGTGTGTATTTATTTACCTACAACTTAACACTGACGGGATCACTGCATTTGGCGGATTAACCGTAATATGATTCAATGCTGCAACCTTGTGGCCAAAGTCCGCAACAGCAAGTGAGACTGTAGCAGCTTCTTCCAGTCTGCTTCACATTTTACCAGTTGTGGAAGAAGTACTCAGAACCTTTACTTAAGTACTAGTAGTAATACCATAGTGTAAACATACTCTGTTACAAGTAAAAGTTCTGCATTCAAAATCGTACTTGAGTAAAAGTACAAAAGTATTAGAATAAAAGTACTTATTATTATGCAGAATGTCCCATTTCAGAATAATATATGTTCTATTATTGGGTTATAATTATCGATGCATTACTGTATACATCCCATTAATATTGCAGCTGGTTATGGTGTGGTAAATCTTAAATACTTCACAGCTGGGCAACTTAATCTACAATAATGTATCATAATTTATTAGTTCATTCAGATGAATAACACAAAATATAAATCTGATAAGTAACTAAAGCTGTCAGATAAATGCAGCGCAGTAAAAAGCAAAATATTTCCCTCTGAGATGTAATAGAGTAGAAGTATTAAGTATCAGAAAATGGAAATACTCAAGTACAAGTACCTCAAACTTGTGCTTAAGTACAGTACTTGAGTAAACAGTAGTTACATTACATCACTGCATTTTACTTAGACTTAAAGAAAACAACAAAGAACACATGTATTACCATTTAAACAACTTTGACAACTATACCAAATCTAAGTGGAAAATTAAATCTAAATAGATTTACCATCCGGTTACATTTATTTTCAGATGTTCCTCTTTTTTCTTGTGACTTACTGAATAGTTTAACCTTTTCAGTCCTCTAAAAATTATTCAAATAAAACAGGAAAAAGTCACTAATTTAAAGGGCCAAAAAGCCAGAAAGGTTGGGAATCACCGACATATGATATCAGCCTGGTAATTCCTTGACATCCTTTCTCATTCTCTAACCACTATGCTCTGCTGCCAAGGCCCCCTGTTCTTCATTTAGCCTCCCAGCCCCAACTTCACTGATTTCTATTACTGTAAGCAAGTCTTTGTGCTTTGTAATGCAGCAGATGGAAGTCTGTGGGCTGCAGATGTCTGAGCAAAGCTTAGTGTAACTCATGTTTCATCTTTTGTCTCACGATGATGGATGGTTGCAAACGTAAGATCTTGTCATTGAGATTATCTTCCCCTAATTTCTCCGTTCACAGTGAGAGTGACTAACTACCAAATGGTCCACTTTGTGCTGCCTCCCAGACTGTGTGCACCATCTTTAACTCCTTTTCTTTACTTCTCCCCTCAGGGTCAAAAGGTCATAGATGTGCACTCACAGCCCCGCTCAGGGTCAGCTGGGATCTCTCAGATCCTGCAGAAGTCCTGAAGGCATCACAAAGAGCTGCAGTTAGCCCCACAATTTCACCAGAGGCCCCCCCATCCCCACCACAACCAGAGCAAGCTCCGCTCCCAGACGGCATGCTTATCAAAGAGCTCATTCACACCCCTCGGCACAGTTTGAGACTCACACAGCAACATGGTGATTTATTGGACCTCTGTGCCACTCTAAGATTGTACAGCGTTTCAGACTTAGCTCGAAGAAAGATGCTTGGTTCTTCACCTTCCCGCAGACCACAGCCCAAAGCAGCGCCACACGCCCAGGTCCGCGTTCCTGTGTGTTAAAAACAACACCGAGACCATCACACCGACTCCCGCCGTCGCCCTCAGCCTGCATCTCCGTGCCCAACACGTCACGCTTAAATGAGCAGCCAACGTGACAGCCTCTACATGCAAGCGTTTTCACTCTCCCCACAAATCCCTGAACATGATACACATGGAACGCAAAGCAAGCATTTCATGAATATGCTCCTGTGTGCAGCTGTCGCGGTGCTCAAAAACACTTTCTGGGTTTATGTTATTTTTGAAAAATAGCTCAGTCAGGAAACCCCTCTTTTAACCACATTCAATTTAAGTTTTGACGACATTTTCCAATAAAGATGTGGATTTTTATGGCGTTTAAACCGGAGATGTATTCGCTCTTTGAATCATCTCTGATGTTCTTATGAAGTGCTCTTCACAGATGTAGAGTAAATAGGAAACTATATCACTTTAACCCTTGAGTTTGTTGACACTGACTTTCCTTCCTCCTTATTTGGGGTCCCACAGACCACACTGCTATATAGATATGTACAAATAATATTGATAATAAATGCAAAAACTGACCAATGCTTTTCCTTTAAAAACAGGGGCTTGCATATTTGATGAAGGTGTCAAAATACAGAAATGACCATAGCGTATTGTTATTACACCCAAATAAGGAAATATCTGATGTTTTATTTGTTATATGGTCTATGCATAAACAAATGTATTCCGTTTCTTTGTCATAAAGTCAGCCACAGACACAGAAATATACAGTATATTATTCCACACAGTGGCGATACTTGTGTTTGGGGTCATGTTGTAGATCCCATAACGGTCCTATTCCCTCTTAAACTGTTATTAAACTCCGTTTACAGAAATCCAAATAGACTTATTTGGGATTTGGACTGAGTAGTGCTGCATATAAAGTACTGTAAACACCAAGTTTAACCATGCTTTTAAATGAACAGTGTGTAGCATTTAGGGGGATCTATTGGCAGAAATGGAATATAATATTAGTAAGTATGTTTTCTTTAGTGTATAATCACCTGAAAATATGAATTGTTGTGTTTTTGTTACCTTAGAATGAGCTGTTTATATCTACGTAGGGAGCGGGTGTAGATGGGGCCATTCACGTTTTCACGCTGGCCACTGTAGTTCTCCTACATGCTTGGCACACAGGAGACGTTTCAGTTAGTTGTGATCTGCAACCTCACTGCTAGATGCCGCCAAATCCTACAGACTGCACCTTTAAAGCCAAGCAGAAATAATGCATAATTTTCTGTGGTGGACTTATGAAACATGTCATCAATTCATAATCATGTTTAGTTCTCATTAAAGTGTAGTAAAAGTCATAAAGTATCAAGGCAATAAAACAATATTAAGTCTATTTTTTGAAAGGCTGGCTGCAAATCCATAAAATCTTGACTCTATTATGTCAAAAAATGAAAGAAGAGAGTGCATTTATATAGTAGGCTGGCTATCTATAGTCTTAAATCACAACAAGCGCACAAAAGCCATCGTGGCTATTAGTCTCAAGTTTGTATCATCAATAAATCTTTCAAGTTTAAAACTAAATGCAAGAGACGATGAGCCCACTGCTACTTAACCTCCATCATCAAGTCATCAAGCTATTTATTGCTATGCTGTTTTGAGCACTTGTGTTCAGCAAATACCATTATCTTTAATTAAGACCCTTTTCTTCATCTCTTGTGAATTGAAGTGGGTGTTGTCAAAAACAGCACTCCTGTCCTGTCTGCTGTAATGTCTGTGGAGGCTTTGGAGGGAGCAGGGAGTGTTTGGGCTCTGTTGTACAGTAATTGGGTGTAAAACAGGTGGCGCACTGTTGACACTGGAGAGAAGCATGTGAAAAATGTGCTGCTGCCATGCAATCACAAAAGGAAAAGGCTGGCAGTTGACTTAGACATTTAATCACTGTGTTGGGTGATAAGTAGAGGATCAAACGGAGGCACGGAAAGCGTAGAATAACAGGGGAGAGCCACCTAAAGCTCCACAGAGGGATTGCTGGTGGAGCCGGGCCAAGGCACTGACAGAGCTGGTAGCTGGCTTTGAGGTATAGAGGTATAAGCGAACAGGAAGCTGAGGATTCAGGAGCTCAATGGGCTCTTAAAGAGGACCTATTATGCTCATTTGCTAATTTTCAGGTGCATGCTTGTATTTTGGGTTTCTACTCGAACATGTTTACATGCTTTAAGGTTCTTAATTTTTCTCATACCGGCTGTGCTGCTGCACCTCTTTTCATCCTCTGTCTGAGACGCTCTGTTTGAGCTCCTCTGATTGGTCAGCTGGCCCACTCTGTTGTGATTGGTCAAACAAACCAAACTCTTCGGACTCCACTCCAGCTCTGCTCTAGCTTTGTTTGAGGGCGAGCCAAACTAGCCGCTAGGCAATTATTATGCAAATGTGTTACTTGGTGACATCACCACGTTAGGGAAGAAAAGGCGGGACCTCAAGCGAGGTGTTTCAGGCAGTTCAGGAGCCGTGTTTCTGTGGGGGAGAGTAACTCCCTTTGGCGTGGACTTTGGGCTTTGTAACTTTACAGACCTTTTACATGCACAAAAAAAATATATAACACAAAAGCATGATAGGTCCTCTTTAATGTCTGAATGAACAATACTCCCTTCTTGTTTTCTGGATTCATTATGTTCTTCCTTTCCAATTGGGACCATAAACTGTATTTGAGAAGTGGACGTAGTCACTGTGACGCCACCCATTGGTTCATGGACTGCCGTTTTGAAGCCGCAAGTTTGTCCTTTTGGTCACCATGTTGTTTTTTTGCAACCAGAATTGACACAAGAGAGTGGAGCTATGTACAACCGAACGCTGAACAAGACATTTTCAGGCGACCATTAAGGTTATAATCAGACCAGACAACGCTGTGGTAGCGACCTGTTAATCACAAGGTAGCCATGCCCTAAAGCATGGAGTGGAGGATGAGATTTTGACACTACAAACTGACATTCAGCTTAAGTCCAGGGCTCATGGACAGTTCTGGAACTTACTCACAGAGGAAAAGTACCCCAACATGAGGAAATGTGCTACCTCCATGACTGCATTATTCGGCTCCACTTATTTATGCGAGTCAGCCTTTTCCCACATGAAGATTATTAAGTCCAAACACCGTTCCACCTTGACTGATGATCATTTGGAAGTGTGCTTGAGGCTGGCTATCAGCAGCTACTGTCCGGACTATGCATCCCTAGCTGATTCCATTCAGTGCAAGTCATCAGAGTAAGGTAATGACAAAAAATGTACAGAGTTATATTGTACAATATGGGTTCATGCAGTTATGCAAGGTACACCAACATATATTGTACATATTAAGAATACTCAATATATTTATAAATAAATATATGTTTTGCATTTTTATAGTAGGTAGATCATTTTGACTTGGTCATTTTATAAGTAGCTCGCATGCTGAAAAAGTGTGGGCACCCCTGCCCTAAAGCATACCCTGCTTTATGGTCTATTTGACTCTAAATGGGACCATAATCTACTAAATGAACATCATGCTGTATTGAAGACTTGAAGACTTGAAACTAGCGATTGAGACCATAAACTTACTTATTGTTTACAATGTTTACTGAGGTAATAAATCAAGTTAGAAGTAGGCTCATTTTCTCATAGACTTCTATACAATCAGACTTCTTTTAGCAACCAGAGGAGTCGCCCCCTGCTGGTTATTAGAGAGAATGCAAGTTTAGGGCACTTCAGCATTGGCTTCACTTCTCATACATTTCTTTGGCAGCCTACTGGTCAAGTTTGGTTTCCACCAAAAGGCGGACAACATGATACTATAATAGGATGCTCACTGGGACATCCTGCTATTCTATAGGGTCAATTTCTGACAAAAACACATCAGATATATACATTACCAATGTGGAGATGACAGCTACTTTGGGAGAGTCTGGATGTGCATCATTTGTATGGAGATGGACCATCACAGCTCAGCACATTTATCAAAACAAGAAAAGAGCTGAGTGTCTTCTTCAAAGGACCTTATCTGAGCACACTAGAAGAATAAGCCTGTTGTTCTGGAGTGATAAAGATGAGTTACCTGATACACTTCATGTCTCCACCCAAACTTTACGCATCACTTAAAATGTAAAGAGACACGTCATTTTTCCATTTAAAAAAAAAATTCACATTTCGTGTATATATCATCTCCCCCCCCCCCCCCCCTGTGCAGACACACAGTGCGCACCAGAGATCAGGGATCCAGTTACCAACTTCGCCGACACCGGGCCACGTGACTCAGGTCCTCCTCATGTTAAAAAGAGCTGCTACCCTGCAATTCCCCCCAGAGCTTCAAAAGAGGTGCCAGATGACCGACTTTAGCACCTTTTGCACCTTCTGTGTCAGAGGGAGAACCACCGGAGAGCGCACCGAGACAGGAAAGTGACTTCGCGCATGGTGCGCTGCTGCTGGACCGACTCAGGCACATTTCTTCTCTGATAAATTGCATCCTGCAAAGTAGTAGCCTTGTCTTTGATCTGCTGGCCAAAGGATGGCACTGGACCATTGGAGCGCATTTGGCGCCTCCGTTTTACTGGCGTGTGTGATAATCTGCAGTAACGTGCTATGTCCCGTCGGTGCCTATCTGTACAACAACCGCTACGCAGGGTGAGTAAAGACCCCCATTCATTTCTGGGGCTCACAAGAGCCTCTCCCTCTGCAGGAACCTCTGCAGGAAAGGCGCACTAAATCAGAAGTTTTCTGCAGAGACTGCTAAGACACGGGCTTTATCAGATGTTAAGAGTAGAGAGAATGAACAAAGAAAGTCTCTATGCTCACCATCTTCTCCATCATCTCCTGTTTGAGACATAATATAATGCTTTTAGACTGATCTTGTTGTCTGATGGCACTTGGATCTGTTGCGTTGTGCTGCAGAGAGGCGCTCAGATTGCTCATGATATGCTCATGATAGGCACATGGGGATGCTTGCAGCAACAGTGGCCTGTCAAACTGCTCAAAGTACTCATTTAAAAAAATTATAGCTGTATGATCAGCAGCAGCTCCCTGCACTCTTTATGTAGCCACGTGTTTCTATAATCACAAGAGAGGCGAAATCTGTCATAACAGCCATTTTTGTCAAAAGTCCTCCTGGCATATCAGTCTGTCTGCTTGTGCATGAGGCTGAATGTGGGGCACACCCACCTAGACCCTAAAGGGAGCTGGAAGGGTCTCCAATGGGTCCACCTGGAGCTGGATTCATATAGTAATTTGAGTGAACATGTAGAAGGCATGGCTGGGACATGTTAGGATTTATGGTCTGTTTTTCAAAAGAGCACTTGATGAAATTTAGGGAGACCACCGCTGCTGGAAACCCCCTCCTCCTCCTCCTCTGTCTCAAACAACATATATTTTGGATATAGTCCAAACACTTCGTACCTCACACGCCACCTCTGGTTTGACACAAAAGTCATCCCCAGCCTCGAAATGAGCCTTAGTCTAAAAAAAAGAAGACTTTCATTGTCAAAATAATTCATATCATTCAGTAACAGAATTATTGAACATGAATAAAATGATGATTGTACTGCTGAGAGTCAACGTCTTGGTTTAAAACAAATTGCTTCCATCCCAGAGAGAGTACCGCTGTGGGATTCAACAGACTGACAGCTTTAGCTCAGAGAGCCCTGCAGCAAGGACATTCAAAGCAAAAGGCCTCTATCAGGCCAACGCTGTAACCAAAACAGTCTGTCATCTTTCAGAATCACTACAAGATGAAGAAATGGTTCAATTTGGACCACAGTAGAGCTCTGGGGTGCCACTTTACTTTCTCATGGGCTGTGTGTGTGCATGGTGCTGTACGCACTGGTGAAAACAAACAAATATAGTCATATATCTAGCTTACATCAGCGAGGATTGATTGAAGATGTGGAAAACACATATTTCTCTGATGTCTCATACAGAGAGAATATATTATACTACTAGCTTGTTTTTGAAGTTCTGAAATCTGTCAGTTTCCCAACATTTCTATCACATCCAAACAATCTTCTTACCTCCAAACACTATTTGCTTTGAAGTCCATCTTCTATCATCGCCGTTGTCATGGAAACAGGCTACTTCTGGGCAGTGTTGTGGTCACTGAAATGGGGCGGCCACTCAACGTGGGACGCCCGGACGCCCCCTTTTGTTCCTCCAACCTCAGAGCGGCCGACCGCCACCTTTGTTTAGGGGGCCCGACTTCCTGCGTGACACATTGTAAAAAAAGCTCTTTGAAATAAGCGAAACATGAGAGAGGAAGAAGGAGGTTTAAAAAAAAACATGAGACATGAAAGTGGACACATATACAACCTGGCAGACAGACAGGTAACAGACACAGATAGTCTGTAATTAAGAGACTGTAATAAATTATTGGCTTTAAGGTCAAACCCAGGAACTGTGATCTGCAGAGTGAAAGCAACACTACGTCAGAGAGTCATGGTGAGGATAAAGAGGATCTTTGTTTTAATACAAGAGATGTGGTTTGCAGATTGAGTAAGACAGGCTTTCAGGTGTTTGTTTCAGTTATCTGCCAAGACCAACATGTGAAGAATAATATCACTGTATTTTTATGTTGAATTATAACAAATTTCATTAATGTATTCTATAAAAAAATTAATAAACCTTTTTCTGCAGTTGACTAAAATTATATTCTTCTTGATTCTCATTTAACAAAACTGAATTAAGTACTTAAAAATGGCAATAGCACAATTGTTTTTTAATGTGACCACAAATGTTTAAATACAGTAAAATAAGATGTTAGAACTTTATTAATCTCGAAGGAAATTCTTGTGCCAGAGATTGCTCAAAAATTACAATAACATTAGAATAAAAAAACACAAGAGATTAATAAATATAAAGTGTATAAGGAGTAATAGTAACACCAGTGCAAAATAGAATAGCAATAAGAGTAAGATACATTTAATAAAATAAGTAAACTAAAATAGAAAAGTGAATACAACAACACAAGAATAAAAACAGAGTAAAATATAAAGTGTTTAAGAAGTAATAGTAACTACGGTGTAAAATAGAATAGCAATAAGAGTAAGATACATTTAGTAAAATAAGTAAACTAAAATCCAAAAGTTAATTACAACAACACAAGAATAAAACAAGAGTAAAATATAAAGTGTGTAAGAAGTAATACTAACATCAGTGCCTAATAAAATAACAATAAAAGTAAGATAAATTCAGTAAAATAAGTAAACTAAAATAGAAAAGTAAATACAACAACATAAGATTAAAAACAAGAGTAAAAATATAAAGTGTATAAGAAGTAATACACCTATGCCTAATAAAATAACAATAAAAGTAAGATACATTAAGTAAAATAAACTAATGTAGAAAAGTAATATTGCACATGTTATTGAGAGTAATATTGCGATGGTATTGAAAAGTAATGAAAGGTAATATTGTACATATTGAAAGGTAATATTGCGCAGGATATGGACATTATTGTTCTGTGTCCGATGTTTCAGCTGCCCTTCCTGCAGAATGGGGAGGAGTACACTACACTATAATAGCGTTATTTCAAGCCTCATCTCGTTAATGAATTCTGACAAAATAAAGTTGGACCACCTACAGTAACTGTGGTTTTAACCAGCCAAACACCTTGTGTGATGTCTCGGCTTTTTACAGTATTGTATTCATGAATGATTTATTTTCGGTGTATAAACACCACATATTAACAAGGTGTTTTCCACATCTATCTACAGCACATATCAGTATATGATTGATGTATTTACGGTATGGAAATGTGAAACAGCTGCTGCTACTGATCCAGGTGCTACCTGCAGAGCTGGAAACGATGACATATAATCCTTTAATGATGTCTCACACCGATTGTTTGACTGGGGTTTGACCCTGTCATCTATAGGGCTCTAAAAGAGGAGCCACCCATTTCACCATCAAACATCTGCTATTATAAGTGTCACCTTCAATCTGCACAAAAGCAGGTAGCATTACCTGTGTGACTCCACAGACGCCCAGATGTTTTTGAAATGATGTGCACTTAGCGAAAATGGATCCGAGAACTGTTATAGTGGATTTTAGTGTCGTAAAAAGAAAACCCCCTTTGGGGCACTTAGGAAAACTCTGTTGTTTTTGCAGTGATCAAGTCTTCAGGATAACCCCGAGTAATGATGAGGAGGTCCGAGCGCTCAAGAAAATTCTGGGACACATGAAGGTTGGCGCATATTTTTTCATATATACACATGCAAACACCATTTTAAATAATAGTTTTTTGTTTAGTTTTGACTTTTTATTGTTGTGTTTTCTGAAATACTGCCATATTAAAAGTGTCATATCTGTTATTATTCTGCTCACACCAGCCCGTAGTCCCCCAGCGGTCTTTTCTATGACACTTGAACAGCAGTCACAGACAGAGTGAGGCGTGACGCTGGTATTAAAGGCGGGCTGATGTGACAACGAGCAGCCGAGCGTGGTCATCCGTCACAGTCAGGACATATTCCCTGTCTGAAAGACCGAGATACTGAACCCCAAGAGAAGATTGGGGGGTGAAATAGGCTATAAAAGATTTCTTCATAATGACATCTGAATGTTTGGATCTCTTTCAGTTACAACTATATGAACATGTGTTTCAAAGATACTGAAATTAAAGGGGAAACCCTGGAGGACACGAAGGCCTCGCCTCTTTTCCCAAACTCATTTGGAAGTAATTTACCCCTCAGGAGGAGCATGGATGACCTTCCTCATATGCACGTTGTTTTAGTTTGCAAACGCACAGCAAAGTTTGTAAAGCATAAAAAACACAATGCAATTATAGACATTCTTGTGCAGCAAATAGTCAAAGCACTCCTTTGAATAATTGATTGAACAGTTGATTTATCTAAAAATCAGTGTTTCCAGTATTATTGTCCCCCTGCAGACGAATGGTGCATTTAAATGAAAGACCAAAGCATATTTTTGTGAATATTAAATGTCATGCTGGTGATCATTTTCCAGTAATAACCAATGAATAATAGATCAAAGACAACAAAAAAAACTCTGATTGCATAAAGGTTTCTAAGACTGTTATCAGGCCATTAAATAGGCGTTATCAGTCACTATAAGCACCATAGATGTGGGTCAATAGGGGCTGATACACCCAATTATAGGTTTTATCATCTATTCACATGGTAGATCACGGAAAGAAGGTATAAAAGAACAAAACAGCGACTTCTAGCGACCGTAGTAATTACGGCAGGAGCAGAAGTGTAAGTCAGGTGCTGTGGTATAGACAGCATGAAACCAAACTGAAATCAGGTGCAGCAAGACGGGGCAGCCTTATGTCATACTTCGTCTAAATCAATAAATCGATCGATGTTTGGAAAGCGGTCCCATAGTGTGATTCTGGAAAAATGTTACTGAAAATTGATCAAGAAATATTTGAAAAGCATAAATGATTCAGTGATTTTATCTGTAAATCCCTTAACTTACCTTCAATACTAAACCATAATGCGTTAAGCCCTAATGGAATACTTTAAATAATAAAACTGCAGGCAATGAAGGGCCGTAGCTACCATTCGGGACACTGATGTTCTCTATATTTTTTCTCAGAATTTGGAGGTCCACCAATATTTTCATTCTACAGGTTAAAATTTGCACATTTTTTAACCTGATTCCAGTATTTTTAGACTGTAGAAGAATTCAGCATTTCCCCATCTGAATTGTATTCAAGACGGCGTGAAGAGGGCTTTGAAACAGGATTTAGAATTTATGTTGAAATAAAACGGTAATGCTATAATCTCACCACTATTACGAGCTTTCTCAGAGCTTGCAACTGCATCTCACAGTCTGTTTTATCTTTTATTACCATCTCACACTGTATTTTTATGGGTCTGTTTCCTAATAATTTCCTAGGAAGTTTCCTGGAAAGGACTATGTAATCTGGTACTAATTATAGGAAAATAGAAGCAAAGCTGTGTGAAAGATTTTTACTTAGTTTTGTTCGGTTTATATGTAGTTCATGCTCTGAACAATTTCCTTGAAATAACTTCTCCTTTTCAATAAAACTTTGAATTGAACAGCTAATTGAGTAAATAAAATAGGATCTTTGGGAATCTTTGCTGCAGAGATTTTGATCTGCCTGCAGCCCCGTGGCAGAGTGGTCCGTTTCTCCAGTCTGGTTTGGTCCACTTGGGTCCACCAGCAGTTATGAAAGGCATCTGTTGGGGTTCAGGTCAGGCTTTTGTTTAGTGGTCCAGAACCAATAAGCGGGGGAAGACCAGAAGAGGACAAAAAAGAGGATTCAGTAAATGTTTATGATTTGTGGTGAGGGACAGTAGGAGAGAGCCAGGGTGCTGGTCAGGACCTGGCCGAAGCTTTATGTATGTAAGGGCAGCGGACACGGCGCTCCAAGGCCAGCCGAGCCGACTGTTTGGACAGCTGTGTTTTCAGTAACTCAGCCACACTGCCATGCCTACAGTGCCAAAGTCAAACTTTTCAGCCTCTGGCTAGCCATGAGATCAAAGAATAAACAACTACTGGACACCACAGAATGCAAAAGAATCAAGAATCAGATCCATCATTAACAAAATAACCCTTTTCTTTGAGTAATTATCCAAGATTTTTGTTTGGCTATACTCTTTGGCTGATTGGCTTATTACATGTAACCTATACCTGATCCTCTGGTACACAAGAAGAACAGAGTCTGATCTACAGAATCTGTCTGCGTTAATAGGTAAAACAAGTTTAAGTAAACCTGACGGGTGAACTCTGGGCACACAACAGCTCCTGAATGCACCCAGTAGAGCAAATACCTTCACCAAAGCTATGCATTGTACAGATAAGATATTTCTAAAACAAAAAGTTAATAATTACTTCACTTCAGCTCCCGGAGAACTTGTTTATGACTGTACCTGCAGTCCGCAAGGCGAGCAAAAAGAACGCCTTTCTTGCTTTTGGCAGCAATGTAAACACATCCATGTAAATACGCTACGCTCAGAGCTAGTGACGTAGAATAAAAAGCGAGAAAGGCCGCTTATGGTGGGCGAGTGGAGAGGTGGTTGGGTCCAACAAACACACAACCTTTAACCAGGAGACCGGCGTTTTGTTTTAAAAGTTATGTGCAAGTTATATAACTAAGTGGTTTTGTTGCCTAAACCTAGCTGTGGACCGTTATGTTGCGTGGCGTACAAATGACACACAAAAAGCCTAAAATGCGCCATCATGACACGCTGAATGTCCTTGTATTGCGTGCTATTTACACGCCTTCCAATCAGATATAGACTGTTACAAAAGTATTACTATGATATTGTATAATCATTATTAATTAATCTGAGTATTCTGTCAATTAACCATTTGATCTATAATTTAATTTGATATATAATTTCCTAAAACCCATGGAATTATCAAAATAATAGTTAATGATCCTGTTGGTCAACGGATCGATTAATCAGCTAAATGTTTCAGACTAAACTGAAATAAATAGAATAGGGCTGCAACTAATGATTGTTTTCATTGTCGATTATTTTCTCAATTAATCGATTAGTTGTTTGGTCTATAAAATGTCAGAAAGTGGTGAAAAGGGTCGATCAGTGTTTCCCAAAGCCCAGGACGACGTCCTGAAATGTCTTGTTTTGTCCACAACTCAAAGATATTCAGTTTATTGTCGTAGAGTAGGAAAGAAACCACAAAATATTCACATTTAAGAAGCTGGAATCAGAGAAGTTTGAATTTTTTTCTTAAAAAATAACTCAAACCGATTAATCGATTATCACAATAGTTGGCGATTAAATTAATAGCAGACAACTAATCAATCAATCGTTGCAGCTCTAAAATAGAAATCTCCAGTGGCCCCGCGTTGTTTGAGGGGAGCGATGGCACAGAATGAGTGACTGTCTCTTTCCTGGATCACAGAAGTTTTGTTTGAGATGTTCCAGGGATTAAATCTGTTAAACAGATGTACACATCATCAATCACTGTGGCTGCTGTCATTGCCTCCTACGAATTATTTCATTATTTACTGTTTATGGAGCATCATCATTATCCTGCTGTTGGGGGGGGGAACAGACTGTTGTTTGACATTTTAGAAAATACAAGTATTTTCTCTCTTGCTGAGAGTTAGATAAATATAGTAAATATGAAGCTGGAGCCAGCAGCCGGTTAGCTTTAGGACTGGAAACCAGGGGAACTAACTTCCTGGGGTCTCCGCTGCCATGGCAACCTCATGTTAATAATCCGGTACATAAACAGATTAAACAAACAAGATATAATGTGTTAATTAGTGAGCTTTAGAGGAGCTGGTAGGTGGATTTTGTGAGCTTTGGACAGAGCCAGGCTAGCTGTTTCCCCCTGTTTCCAGTCTTTATGCTAAGCTAAGCTAACCGGCTGTAGCTTCATATTCACTGTACACATATGAGCGTGATATTGATCTTCCCATCTAACTCTCAGCAAGAAAGTGAATAAGCGTATTTCCCCAAATTGTTGAGCTATTCCTTTTTATATTAGTGCATCCGATATCAGGCTGTGAAGCGTGTCAAACAGCTGGTATTTTGATTATAATACATATTAACTACACAAACTGTTTTACATTTGGTGACTTGTTTTCTTCTACTTGACTCACCGCATCTGCCGTAAGGACAGCCAGCTCTTTTCATGGAACTATAACTTTTTCTTTCTTGTTCTGCCCGTGTCTGTGTTACATCAACCAAAACAACACACATTCAATTTATAGCTTCCCTGTAAAATAAGAAGAAGAATCACATTAAGACAAAAGATGTATAAAGCAGCGAAAGAATGCATCTTTAGGGCTCATAAATACAGCTATAAAATTGTAAGCCGAGGGAGTTGTTTGTGAGGAGTTGCGTTATCTGATCAGGGATATTTAAGTGCCTTTTAGGCGTGTGTGTTTTGGGTTTGTTTGGCTAACAGCGGAGCTGAAACATTTGGGGTACTTAACCATTTGGAAACGCCATAAAAGAGCAGCAGTAGAGAGCGGTTTCTACTCCAGGGCACCAAACATTCCAGCTGAGGATTTTCTACCCCTCTGGCTCGAAACTAAGTTGAATTAATCTGGTATGCATTCTGTAAACCATTAAACCAATTGACATATTAACAAGCATGTGTGCCAGTCTGCATGTCTCTGCCCCCATGTGCAAATGAAAGCCAGCTGAGGACGTTCACACATGTCTGCAGAAACACTGAATATACAGCGTTCTCTACTACTGTGTGTATCATTTGTAGGTCAGCTCTCTCTGTTATTTTATCAGTTACCACATGATGTCTGTGTTTGTACGGCTGGCTAGCTGTTTCAGCTAAAGCTAACAGACCCGACTATCGCGGCCTGATAACAGGCGCTGAAAGACAGGATTTTTATTGCTAATATGGGGTCAGGAAAGCAGAGGGAGAGTCTTTCACTGCAGGTTGTTAACGGGACACATCGGAGCGTGTTTTGCCCCATTAACGCTGTAGAGTCATCAACAAGTCCCTGATTTAGTCCGTCGCTTGAAGGTAGAGACTATAGGAATGTTAAACTGTCCACGTCTTAACTAAACAATTTGGTCATCACCACCAAATGTTTGGTGCTATTTTAAACACCCAGCAGATGAGATAATAAAGTCTTTCTTCAGCTCAATTCTTTTACTGAAACATGCTCTTTAACCCTTAACTTTTGTTTAGTGTTTTTAGCCGGATTGGTATCTGTGCCAATACCTGGTTAAGTGGATCGGGCATCAGCCAAAACACAACAGATCCACATTAAATAGAAATTCTTGTCATTATTCAGTGTTTCCACAATCACTTACATTTATCCAGTCACAGCTGCTGGCTACAGACTCGGTTTTTAGTGCCACAGTAATCTCTCACCTCATGTTACCTCACATGAATAATTATTCTTTGCTTCCAGTGTGGTATACATTTTAAATTAGGGGAAAAGAGAGCCGTGGTATTGGATTGGTACTCGGTTTTGGCAGAAACCCTGATTTGACCTATCAGAGTTGGTATCGTTAGAGCAAAAGTTGGATTGGTTCTAGAGCTGCAATGATTAATCGATTAGTTTTCAACTATTAAATTAATCGCCATCAATTTTAACAACACTAATCGACAGTTTTCACCATTTTCTGACATTTTATAGACCAAACAACTAATCGATTAATCAAGAAAATAATCAACAGATTAATCAATAGTCATCATTAGTTGCAGCCCTAATTGGTACAGCCCGACTGAGTCCATGTAGCTATAGGAAAAATCTTACGTCTTAAGTCAGACAATAAATAAAACAACAAATCAATCAAAACCCTCTGATTGAGCGATATAACAATATACAGTGAGACAATATAAATTTGCCGTACTGTTTACACCGTGGTAGCAATCCCTTTAATATCTCTTGGTGTATTAGTGGGCAAAGTTGAAATTCAATGAGCAGGGATACAGTTTGGATCATAATTTGATTTTCATATGATTTTTATGAATTATTTTATTTCATTTGCTGGATTCACCCACAACAGACAGTCCACTAACAGTTTTTTCAATTAATTTTCCTGATATCATATCACAATATACTGATATTGCAATTTAAAATGACCACCCACTCCTCCTCCTCATTATGAAATCCTGCTGGGTGTGTGTGTCTCTGTAACGCCTGATCTAATATATTTGTCCTGTTCCTTTAGGTGGACTTCTGGCAGCCCAACAGTGTGACTCTAATCTGTCAAAACGCCACCGTGGACGTCCATGTGAAACGCAACGACACGCTGGGTTTACGTGCACGCTTAAAGCGGGAACGTATTGATTATCGGTAAGACTGGAAAAACCACCGGCGATGAATACAGAGACATACGACAGTACACGTGCATGCTGGCTTGCGTACTCTCACACATTTGGTAATCTTGTTAGCTGAGTGTCTACATGCCGGAGACACATCTGTTATCCGAAGGGCGTTGCAATTACCCAGCCTTCCCCGGCCAGAATGTATGATTTGCACATGCAGAGTCGGCCATACTTTGCATGCAAAAAAGCTTCCTCAAAGCTGGGACACACACACACACACACACACACACACACACACAGTAGGCCTACATCAGAGCTCCTCTCCCAATCTGCTCAAGCCCTTTCATCTCCCCGCTCCATGCCTCATCAAAATTAACGTTGAAATGATGGAGTTTTATCAAAGCCGCCGCAGCTAGAAAGAATCCCATTGTCATCTCTGTCCTAAGGGAGGAACTGCAGATCTGAGGATGAGCTGGTTTTTTTCTACTCTGTGTTGATTGACCGAGGAAAATGGTTTACACTGCGGGGGACAGGCTTCGGTAAAGCGGTTGGGTTTTGAGGGAGTGAGACGTCAAAGATCTCATTTTTCTCTTGGGGAAATAAGCCATCTTTTATAGTATTATTGAAGTAGTTATGGATTGAAGTGTACATATAAGGACCACATGAGGAAGTGTATTTTAGGAGAGTCTGGCTGCCCACATAGCTGCTACGAAAACAGATCACATCGTCTGTTTTAGGTTGAAGTGGGAAGTTAAGAGACATAGAGTCTGATCAGACACGTGAAGAGTCTATAAACCGATAATGATGGTGATAATTATGGTTTTGGCTCATTTGCAACACATTTAATTTACTGAGAGACAGCAGTGTTATAACTAGTATCATCTGTGCTATCAAACAGGGAGAATGCTGATGTAGAAAACTGGTTTGGATGTTGGAAAATAAGAGGGATGACGAGAGATCAGTTGCATAATCGGTGTTAGGACTGAGTCAACGATACATTCAGGACCCCTGATCCACCACTTCATACCAGCCCTCAACACCAATCACACATATTATACTCACTTAAAATGCATTAACACTACAGTCAAACGGGACCTACTGTAACAAATTATTAAATCTGCAGTAATTTCACATGCTAGTTTATGTTTTACAGTAGCTATATGGGCGCCACACTCTAAGAAACAACTATTATTGTAATGGGATTGTAACTAAAAATGATTTATTAATGACCATTAAGTCATTGATCAATACTTTATAGATGATAAATAGTTATTCATAGGAGCAATAACAACATTTAGGTTGCCAGGTTGTGACCTACATGCTACTATTCGATTGCTGAAGACCATGAGAAGCAGTTGAAAGCACAGAGAGCTAGTAAGTAGATCTTCCAGCATAGATTATTTTCTTATGTAAGGACTTCTTTAGCACACTATGGAATGATATATGCACAAGCACTTAACCTAAGGTACTTTTCATGGAGGAGTAGAGGAATGAAAACACCAGAACACCTGCTTAGATTATTTAGAACATATGGCCGGTAAAAAAGTAATACTAAACTTCGTAGAGATCTTTTTCCCTTATGCTGTCCTTTAAGTTGGAAAACTCAGTGTCTTTTCCTTGCTGCTTTGACCCACTCAGGTTGAGGAGGAAAATAAACAATTCAGAGGTCTGAGAAAATAACAAACCAAATCAAATAAAAACGGGGAGGTGTGTTTTTTCTCCTTTAAATGGAGTGTGGTGCGATCGTGTTACTTATCTGTACCATGCGATGAAGACTGTGGAGTGAATCGGTCCTCTTGACTGGTGAGACGTTCCTCCACACATCCGCTGTGCGTCCTTGGCTCTTCTGTCGTACGTCCTCTAGCCTGGTGTAGCCTGGTGTCCCTTGCTCACAAATCATCAGGAAACAACCTACATAAGCAGGGCAACAATTGATTATTCTCTTTTAAAATGAAAATATCACTCAAAAATCCAAATTAATGAATAAACGATTAATCGATTTTCAAAAATAGTGGCTGATTATTTTCCAGTTGATCGCCTGATTGCTTAGTCGACTAATCGTTTCAGCTCTATATACTGTATATATAATACGGCTGCACAATTTACCAAATATTAATCACGATCATTGGCTTCCCACAATTTAATGAACAGGATCAACTGCGATATTGACTTTTAAAATGCGTGCTCCGCTCATAGAAAACTCCGCTGCATAGCTGCATATCAAATCAAGCGCTTCCTAAACTAACAACCAGCCACCAGGGGACGATCCAGATGTTTTGGCTTCACTTTTGGGGAGCTTTCATGCCGTCTTATTTTGAGGCAAATATTTGTACATTAGCAGGAATGTAGCACAACTTGGAAGTGAAAGCAGCGTTATAGTAAACTCTGTTTATAACTGTAACCCACTCAAAATAACCTATAATAGGGTGAGTTTATTTCCAGTCTTTTCCCATCTGCAGTAGCTATTTCTGTCCACCAGAGGGCAGTGGTGGCGCTGCAGAGAGAAAAACAACAATGGTGGTTAGAGGGAGAGTAAATGGAGACAGCAGGACAATAGCAAGTTAAAAGCAGAAAGGAAACAAAAATTAGACAGTATAAACACAACATAAAAGTTATGTTACCTTCAAAACTCAGCCCTGCAGTAGCACTGCACAGGTTACTTGTCATGAGGTCGCGTTGTTGAGTTGAGGTCCTCTCTCTGCTCTGTGTCATGTGTGTGTTGGGGGGGGCGTTGCCTTGGAAGGAGGACTTCTCACTCTCTGAATATACTTAGCGTTAGCTCTGTTAGCTCTGTTAGCTGGCACAGAATGGTAGCTAACTTTAATTATGCAATAAACACTCACCTTAGAATAGAGTATCATTAAATGTTTATGTCGCGTTTATAGTTCCTACTCTGTGTGGCTTGTTTCCTTTCTGCTTTTAGCTTTTAGCTTGCTGTTGTTCTGCTGTCTCATTCTAACTCTCTAACCGGGGAGCGCTGTTGTTGTTATTCTCTCTGCAGCGCCACCACCGCCCTCTGGTGGACACAAATAGGTACTGCAGATGGAAAAAAGACTGGAAATAAACTTTTTTATTTATTTATTTATTTTAGAAAATATAAGTACAATGACGATATATAAATACAAAACTGCTCATTCAAAATGGGTACATTCAAAAAGTAAAAAAAAAAAATACTTCTTTATAGAGAAAAAGTAATACAAAATCAGAATAGATTCTAATTGGTCCATAAGAAATGTATCAAACACATAATTAGTTTTGATTGCCTTCTTGTTCTTAATGTTTCTTATCGTGGTGCCATATTGTCTCAGTTCTTGATAAAAATGTTCAAAATTAGTCCGCCCATCTCTTCTTGTGAATGTGTAATTTCCCCCAAAATAGAATTAACTGTACAAAGAACATAATATCTATGTCCTTCTCATTACCTTCAAAACATATAAGAATGTCCTTTTCTGGGAATTGAATTATCTGCCCAGTTTTCCTTCTTAAATAATGTTCAGCACCCACCCAAAATATTCTGGTATACATACATTGATAAAACAAATGATATTGTTTCTTCTTCTAGTTCACAGAAAGTACAAGAATATTCAATATCAATTCTAAATCTCTCCAATTTCTTTTTTGCTGAATATATACGATGCAACATTTTAAAGAAAACTTCTTTAACTTTATTACTAAGACACAATTTCTCCCCAACCAGCCAAATTTTCTGCCAATTAATTTCTTTATAAAGCGAAGCAGAATCTTCCTGGAGGCAGAGTTACAGCTTATGCAATTCCTAATGTATTTATTAGAGCATTTATTCTTGGTAATGTCGACTTCTTCAAGGAATATACCACTATTAAACGGATCAATCATTGAAATCTCCCTTACTGAACTTCTAAGAAGTTGCAGCACACTCCTTGGCAGAGCATCAAACACCACTGCGTACTCTATTGGAGTAACTCTAAAGACTGAAAATAAACTCACCCTTATTATAGGTTTTTACTGAGTGGGTTACAGTTACCGATTAGTCGATTAATCGATTAGACTAATCAAATGGAAAATAATCAGCCACTATTTTGATAATCGATTAATCGTTTAGGTAATTTTTAAAGCAAAAGTAGTGAAAAAAATACAAGATTTGCTGCTTTTCTTTGCCATATAAATTGTCGTAAACTGAGTATCTTCGGGTTTTGGACTTTTGGTTGAACTAAAAAAGACATTTGAAGTTGTGATGGGTATTTTATAGACAAGCGGTTAATCAAAAAATAATTTACAGATCAGATGATAATGAAAATAATCATATAGTTGCAGCCCTAATTACATATCTCTTTAGGCTAGTTTATATCCTCCCTTACCGTAAATCTGTCTTTTTTTCTTTTCTAGCTCTTTTACTAAATATGCCTTTTATAATATGCACATATTTCTATAAGCTTTAATATCACTCTTATTTAAAGTTGTTGGACTATTTGAATAGTCATGAATAAATGAATTAACTACAGACTTGCTGGATTATTGTAGTGGAAGCACCCTTTTTTTTAATGATGAACTAACACTTACATATATAGCAACTTCAGGCCGGAAGGCTTAATATGACATCAGGCTCACTCACTTAAAAATATACCCAAAAGAAAGTGGTACCAATTATGTACAAAAGCAGAAATATTTAAAACAATATTCTCTAGGGAACAATGACTGTACTCATGTGTTTTAATGTTATTGGTTATTGGTTACGTTAGTTGTCTATCATGTGTCTAACTTCCTCTCTTCCATCCACAGGGTGTTTATCTCCAATCTGCAGAAGGAAATTGAAAAGCAGACGGGATATCGCTCCTCTCGCAAGCGGAGGTCAGAGTCTCAGTATGACTACGAGGTTTACCACTCTCTGGAAGAGGTAGATGTGAAGCCCACCGTCTACCTGCCTGCCTATCTCTAACTCTCTCTTCTGCTCTCTGATCTAATTCACGCTCACAGAGTAAACAAACATCCTCTCTGAGGTGCTCTCAAACTCCCAATTACCGCATCCCACAGGTCTCTCTTCCACAGCCTCTCTGTGCTCCCTCACACACAGAGACACTCTACTTCAGACACTTCACAGCCGTAGAGTACTTTCCCAGGTCGATCAGGCTCCTGGTTCACGAATCTGTCAGGCCCTGTGAAGCAGCATGAATGCCACACACAGATCCTGAGAGCCTACACAGATCTTTATGAGCGCTGATCCTCTCCTTCGCTGTAAAACACACACTTACACATGCATGCATCTGTGGGTGGGTGTGTGCAGACACATCATGCAAACAAAGTCTGAAAAATGAAATGCACATTAAACCTTTGTAAACAAACCCTTGAATGACATTCACTCCTCTGCATTATTTTCTGTCCTTTAGATCCAGAGCTGGATGTTTGAGATGAACAGAACCCAATCCAACCTGGTTGACATGTTCTCCATCGGGAAGTCGTACGAGGGGAGGCCGCTTTATGTGCTTCAGGTAGGAGAGAAAGCATGAGACACACACATAAAGACATGCACACTGCTGCTTCTCTAAACCTGACAGTGCTCGTCTCCTGTCAGATAGGAAAGAGAAGCCGTCATCAGAAGAAATCTGTGTGGATCGACTGTGGCGTCCACGCCAGAGAGTGGATAGGACCTGCTTTCTGCCAGTGGTTTGTCAAAGAGGTACTCTTGTTTTTTTTCCAGTCTGCAAATTTAAATATTAAAACACTGTTTGAACATGTTTTAGCAGTGTCTCATATCTAAATGATAGCCTGTAGCAGGCAGCCTGTGCTGTTCAGTCTCTTGTGTCCTCGACAAAACGTGAACATCTGTTCATTCGTTATGTGCAGTTATGCAAATGCTGAAGAATAACCTTTATTGTTCAGATGTTGAACACAACCCAGACGTGCACACAAGTTCCGTCACACACCCTTAAAACGTCTTAGTCACAACTCTCTGAAGTGAGGACGGTACCAGACCAGACCCAGACATTAACGGCAAGAACCCTTTAATGGCTGGTTTTATACTGCTTAGATGCCAGATGAGTGAGATTAGCTACGCAGTGCCAGAGCGTTAAGATTAATTAAAGGAAAAGTCAATGAATATCGAAGCAGAGCGCTGAGTCAGCCTTTTTTTTTTAAGGGATTCTTGCATGATAGACCTCAACTGACAGGTACTTGAAAAAAAGGCTGAAACGAATGCTACGAAATATTTAAAAAAAATGAGCCAATGTTGAGGAGAAAATAACTTTGCCACTATAAAGTAAAACATGCACATTCAACAGCTGACCTTGACTAATGTTTACTGGACCGTGCCATTTACAAAACAATGTATTGTTGTGCTCTACAGTCATTGTGTTTGCAGACACTTCTTGAAATGGCCTCCAATATGCTCGACTAATTCACCTGAGGCTATTACATGGTTTTATAAGTTCAGTAGGGAAAACTTCAAAGAAGGATAAAGTAGGAAGTGAGTGAATAAAGGAGGGAAAAGACAAATAGCAGCAGCAGGAAATCAGAAACAGACTGAAGACGGGTAGGGAAAAAAAAGAACAAGGGAAAATGTTTGACTCAGGAAAACAGTCAAAGATGCTCCACTTGGCTCAGATATATGAGGATCCACTGTCATGTAGTAACTAAGGTTGGCCACTGGAGGTCAGGGTGCCATCTGTGTTTAAGGCTTAAAGGATATTAACCTTGGCCTGAGTCTGATTAAAGAGCAGGTATAAGCAGTATTAGCCCAGTGCCCCAATCCTCATCTGAGTATTATTAACCTACTGTAGTTGTTCATTTAAAGAACCATGATAGCAATCATGCATAAGGTTACAAAATAATGAAAACATACACAAGCTTCACGGGGGGTCGCGACACCTTCTTGATTTTAAAGAGTGTAAGACAACTTTTTTTTTTTTTTAAATAACAATAATACAGTTGGCCTATCTCTCAGCATTTCAATCATTTCTGTGGAGAAAACTTAATGAAATTGTTTTTTTTAAAGTTGGGATTATTATTTAAAAAATAAACAGAATAGGGACACGGTGAAGACCTGAACACAAGGTATATTAACAGAGCCTTCCCTCTCTGCCAAACAGCCTCGTCCTGCATTAGAAAAGTATGCAGTTAAAACAACCAAAGAGCTGATAGAACAATGGCAAAACACTGAATTTGTCAAAAAAGAAGCCTATTAAGTATGAATGATTGTTAATAAAATTTAAAAAAAGAGGAAATAATCTGCTCAAAATTCATCCAAATCCCTTATTTTACACAAACTTCCTGCAGTTTTTGCATTCACTATTTGGGCTGAATGTATAGTTTATCATTTTTTTCTGTACTCTTATTGTTATGCATTGAATATAATATGAGGGAAAAAGGTTGGGAACCACTGGAATACTGCAGTAATTACATGCAATGGTAGGATTAGATAACAATGTAGATCTGTGCTCTATAATTATAATGTTTTTTTATATTATAATTCAAGGCCATCAACTCCTACCAGCATGACTCTGTGATGAGACGACTGCTTAACCAGCTCAACTTCTACATCATGCCCGTCTTCAACGTGGATGGATATCATTTCAGCTGGGCCAAGGTACTGCAGGTCTTTCTACATGCACATTACAGGCTAAATCTTTGCTGTTGATGACTTTTATTTTCAAACACCATGAGTCAGAATTTTATTCTGAGACTTTGCAGAATGTAGAAACACCTGCATTTTATTCAGGTGCATGTATTCAGATTAATAACAGATAACAGATCACTCCTGCCCACAGATTTTGAATATTTTCTAGGCAGTATGCTGAATATTTTGTGTCCAAGTGGATCAGAATTTATAAAGTAATTGAAAAACTAAACAGCAGAGAGATGTGTTTTTGTGATTATGCAGCCCTTATCTCTGTATAAGTATCTATGTATACTTCAGTGAGAAATGACCCACAGCTACTACATATCTGTTACACCAACCGGAGCTGAATGAGTGACAGATGGATATTTTGGAGATGGCAGGAAGCTCCATTTGTTCCATGAGCCTGACAGTCAGTCAGTGGACATAAATAGTGACTTTGTTTTCCCTGTATAGGATCGGTTCTGGAGGAAAACACGGTCCAAAAATCACAAGTTCCACTGCAGAGGAGTGGACGCTAACAGGAACTGGAAAGTGAAATGGTGTGGTGAGTTCAAGAACACTGAAGAAAATCAACTGAATCTTTCTCACGCATGCAGCACACGAGACACTCTGCAACTTGGCAAGGCGGTCCTTATAGTCTGTTGCTGATGAAGTCTATTCTGACTATTAATCAGTGTAAGCTGTGGTTAAAATATTTGTGTGGTGACAACAGTCTGTGTTTGATAGTCTCTGAGTGGAGGGGGGGGGGTTCTGCTGAATCATCATCATCACTCCGGGAGGGCTCTGAGAATATAGCGGAGATGTTTAACGTACAGAGATGTGATGTGAGTTGAGAAACAGAGAGAAATTGAGGAACCAATTTTTGCCCTCTCGAAGGAATATTTGCTCACAAATTGGCTATTTGTCTACGTCATTTAAAAGCTTTTCTTAAAGGGAACTCTCTGTCAGTGAAATATTTATGCAGTATATGAGTGCTTGAGAATGTATACAAAATGTAACATGATTACATTGAAAAGACCTCAATTTTATACTTCAGTAATGGACTACTGGAGAGTTGCCTGACTGAACTCCATACTAATTATTTACAATATTGACCACCACATTGCTCCTTACTTATTTCTAGAGGACTCTAGCCTATAATGTTTGGTACTGTTAGCCTTGGCCTTTTAATGTAACTTTGTTGATTTCAATCTGGGTCTGCATTATTTTTGCTCCACAATATCCCTCTCCATCTCTTTACCCTGCCTTCTTAGTCACTGAATATAAAGATTCTATATACTTCTTTTATATTCAGTTTGAAAATCTGAAGGAAATATGAACAAAATTTTGATTTGCGCATCGAAATCTATCCCTTAAAGGTCTAGTGTGTAGGATTTAGTGGGATCTATTAGCAGAAATGTAATATAATATAATAATAACTATGTTTTCATCAGTGTATAATTACCTGAAACTTATTGTGTTTTCATTAGCTTAGAATGAGTCCTTCATATCTTCATATGGAGTGGGTCCTCTTCACGGAGTCCACTATGTTTCTACAGTAGCCCAGAAGGGACAAACCAAACACTGACTCTAGAGAGAGCCTTTCACGTTTTTACGTTACCTGAAGGCCACCGTAGTTCTCTGGAGGGGTACTCATGTTGGTTGCAATCTGCAACCTCACCACAAGATGCAACTAAATCCTACACACTGTCCCCTTTAATGAATTCTGGTGTGATTAACAGAACAACTTTTTTTCCTCCTTATCTTTCCCAGAGGAAGGCGCCTCCTCTCATCCCTGCGACGACACCTACTGCGGTCCGTTCCCTGAGTCTGAACCCGAAGTCAAGGCCGTCGCCAAGTTCTTGCGCAAGCACAAGAAGCGCGTCAAAGCGTATATATCCATCCACGCCTACGCCCAAATGCTGCTGTACCCCTACTCCTACAAGTACGCCACTATCCCCAACTTCAACTGTGTGGTAAGACATCCGTTGCTTGATAATAAACTAATAATCAACAAGTCTATTCTTATCCACCACCTTCCAGTGGTGCTTTGATATTACATAAATCCTGCTGTGTAGACATATATAGGATCACTAATGAACTGGCCTTCTGCTTTCACTGTCCAGGAGTCAGCAGCTCATAATGCAGTGACAGCTTTGTACTCTGCCTATGGAGTGAGGTACAGATACGGACCTGCCTCCACAACCCTGTGTGAGTACTTTCTCTTCATTTTATCTTCCAAAAAAAAAAGTGGATTATTTGTCATGTTGTTGTTTTGTTCTCTCCTTCCAATCTGTTTCTTTCATTTGCCGACACAGAAAATAGATCCTCATTCATGTTATGAAGCAGGGAGAAGTGCCTGTTTTCTATAAATATATATAATCAATTTAGTGTTTCACTCAGCGTGTACTGAACGTACCCCTCGAGAGGAGCAAAATGCAAAGATGTAGATTTAACATCTACAATAATGAAATGCTTTCACCTAAAATTGAATCAATCTGTTGTCAGCAGTGGTGGAAGAAATATTCAAATCATTCGGTTAAGTAAAAGTAGCACTTCAGCACTGAAAATGTTACTTAAGTGAAAGTTCACTACGTTTCTGAATGCTTATATAACAAAATAAGCTTTTCTTATTCTGTTTCCACAGATGTGAGCTCAGGCAGCTCTATAGACTGGGCCTACAGGAACGGGATCCCGTACGCGTTCGCCTTTGAGTTGAGGGATACGGGATACTTCGGCTTCCTGCTGCCCGAGTCCCTGATCAACCCGACCTGCACGGAGACGATGAGGGCAGTGAAGGCCATCGCATCAGGTCTGCTGAAGAAGTGTGAAACAGACAGGGACAGATTTCCATATATATGAGGTCCCCGGAGCTCCACCTTCACAGTTACTTATCTCCACACCTCATATTCCTCTGAGATTTCATATTCCTCCCAGATTATTATCAGGTGAAGAAGAGCTGAGAAGGACCAGCAAAGCAGGAATTCTAATTTTCTTGTGTTTGACGTTTGTTCGTCTTATTTTCCTTTTCTGCTGAGATATGAACTGATGGAGGCGGTTTGTTTTTTTGTGTGCCAATAACCATGAATCCTATGAGTGACCAGCCTGTTTACACACGATAAGATCCCACATACAGTGTCATGAGCAGTGGGATGTAGCATGTGATCCTCTCCTCCTTCCCCAAATTCTTTATTGCTCTCCTCTTACAAAAAATACTAATAATGCAGATTTTTGCATGATATAAGCTGAATGGTGGTCATGTGAGCACTTGTCACGATACAACAGCACTTTTTTTTTTTTTTTTTTAAAGAAACAGCTAATGTCTTCCAAGAATGTGTTTTTAATAATCTCTATTTTTTATTCTGGTTTTATTTTGAAATTAGTCCTACCAAGTGCCAGTACCTTAATGTTAATGTATTAATGCCTTTATTACTGCAACATTGTTGGTGACCATAAACTATGCTGTCACCTGACAATCTTGGGTTTAAATTGAGATCTTTTTTTTAATTTCTCATTTGGTTCAGAGTGAAATTTGGATTGAATGACCTGTCACTTCAGCAGCTCACTGTGTCATTACTCAGGTACAGATCAATGACAAAGTCAGAAATGTTTACTTTTGACAGTTTATGTGCTTAATGTGAGATTTTAATAAATATCTGACTGGAATAAATGTTGTTATATAACACAGTAAATGTTGTCACATTAATCTCATCTTCATGCTATGTATTTGAATGTCACAGTTGTACCCCATATTTGTACATGTTTTGTATACATGTTGGTAGGGATGGTTTATGATATTCATTATTTTAGTTGCATGAATTTCAATATAATAAACTCACTGACCTTTGATAGCTCAGTTAAGCACAACACCGTAAATCAAGCTTTCTCTCTTTCAAACATCCTCCTCTTTTTTCTTTTCCACTCTTCATATCCAGTCTCTGCTCTTTATTTATGGATTCAGAAATGGTGGAACTGACACGCAAGGCATCCCAAAGTGAAAATGAACTCCACCGCCCACAACTGCCAAATATGTGTTGTCAAATTGCCAGATTTCCTGGATGCATTCGCTGTCGGACTTTGCTAAATGTTGCTCAAGGCCGTAAAAGGCAGTGTAGCAAATACTAGAAACATGTAGGCACAAACAGTCATAGTTAGATGAGGTGAAGCATTGAGCAAAGTGATAGAAGGGTTGAACCAAGAGGTTTATATATTTGCAACATATTGACCATAGACGATAACTTAATCAGAGTTATTAATGTTTTAAGACTGTGTTTAAGGTTTTTTTTTAAAGATTATATTGAAGAGGAAAAAAACATGACTAAGTCCACATAAAAAAAATCCAATTCCAGGCTCTCAAATGGAAAAAGCCTTTTAATAAATATGGATGAGGAAGAGAATGAGATGTTTAAGATGTGTTTACATCTATGGCTGCAACGACTAATCGATTAATCAATTAGTTGTCAACTATAAGTTAATCACAAACTATTTTGATAATCGATTAATCGGTTTGAGTAATTTTTTAAGGGGAAAAAAAGACTAACTTCTCTGATTCCAGCTTCTTAAATGTGAATATTTTCTGGTTTCTTTACTCCTCTATGACAGTAAACTGAATATCTTTGAGTTGTGGACAAAACAAGACATTTGAGGACGTCATTTTGGGCTTTGGGAAACACTGATCGACATTTTTCACCATTTACTGTCATTTTATAGACCGAATAACTAATCGATTAATCGAGAAAATAATCAACAATGAAAATAATCGTTAGTGGCAGCCCTAATTACATCAGTAATATGTCTAAATACTGGAATGAAACGTCCTTATTTTCAATTATGATCATCTGAGAATCACAAAAAAGCTTTTTTTTCTTCTAAGCGTCAAAGTCTTCAGTTGTTTTTGAATATACCTGGGAAGAAAAAATCACAAATTGGTTGCTCAATTTTCCTGCTCATACCGAATATTCACACACAAAATACAGACTTATATAAATGCAAGTACATCTCATACATGTGCACTAACTATATAATGTGCAAATATTGTAAAGTATGTAAGTGGAAAGGTTGACATGTTTTATTCACCAAAAAAAAAAGACAAATCCTGCACACTTTGAAGCTGCTTGGTTTAATTCATAGCATGCATATATTAATGGCAGTTATTTTACATGTGACTGACTTTAATAAGCCTATATAGGCTCATGCACTAAAGCTTAGCTGTAAGACTACACTCATGACATCTCTCTCTCTCTCTCTCTCGCTCTCTCTCTCTCTCTCTCTCTCTCTCTCTCTCTCTCTCTCTCTCTCTCTCTCTCTCAATTCAATTCAATTCAATATGCTTTATTGGCATGAATGTCAGGTGAACAATATTGCCAAAGCGTCAATTCAATAATAATAAAAAAAAAAGACAGTTGAAGATAAAAAAAAAACATATATATACATATATACAATTCATTAAGCAAATTGCAATATATATAGAAACAATTAATAATATATTGGAATATCAAATGATAAATGTTAAAAATAAATAAATAAATATAAAAAAAAAAAAAAACATGAATTAGAGTCAATAATCTCTCTGTCTCTCTCTCCCTCTCTCTCTATGTCTCTCTCTCCCTCTCTCTCCCTCTCTCTCTCTCTCTGTCTCTCTCTCTCTCCCTCTCTCTCTCTCTCTCTCTGTCTCTCTCTCTCTCCCTCTCCCTCTCTCTCTCTCTCCCTCTCTCTCTCTCTCTCTCTCCCTCTCTCTCTCCCTCTCTCTCTCTCTGTCTCTCTCTCTCTCTGTCTCTCTCTCTCTCTCTCTCTCTGTCTCTCTCTCTCTCTCTCTCTCTCTCTCCCTCTCTCCCTCTCTCTCTCTCTCTCTCTCCCTCTCTCTCTCTCCCTGCTGCCTCACTGCGGCCGATCTCAGAACGTACGTGACGTCGTTTCCTCTCTCCAACATGGCGCAGGAGGCAGGTCGCTAATGGAAAATCTGAGGGATTTACCCCACCTTCTGTGTTTATTTACGTTTGTCTGTTAGGGGCTCTGCAGCTAAACATCTGTAAAAGGAATACATCTGTACTCGAGGCGGCTGCACCCCCCCTCCCCTCTCTCTTGGGACCAGGCAACACCTCGCCCCAATATTCCCGGTTGCGACATGTTTGAGGGCAAAAAGACGAAAAACATGTTCCTCACACGAGCTTTGGAAAAGATCCTGGCCGACAAGGAGGTGAAGAAGGCTCACCACTCACAACTGCGTAAAGCCTGCGAGGTGGCTCTCGGTAAGTTGTTTTAGATCCACTCATTGATTTAGACACGTCATGCAGCCTTTCACTCATTAACCGGTTAGAATGCGATGTCGCAGCGTTCTGCAACAATGTATCATTTCCATTCATTCTACGCGGGCGTTCTTATTGTCTTGGCGTTCTTATTGTAGCAAAACCTGCGTATTTAAGAGACGTGGCAGGGGGGCTCCGTGGAAATGATTCCGTGTAAAACAAGGAAATGGTGCAGGAAGAGGAGGGTGGGTGTTTGCAACATTGTAGCGATGTGAGAACAGGCCGAGATCTGGACACAAAACAAAGTTGTTAACCTCTGTATCCTCTCTCGATATCAAGCTAACCAACAACCACAACTTATGCGTCCAGCAAGTGTTAACTATATGGATCTAAAGTGATTCATTTGGTGTGTTTAAACCCCATAACGGTGGGATGTTTGTGCCTCTTCCTGGTACACAGGGAGACGGAGCCGTGCCTGTTGAGATTCTCAGACACATTTGTCCTTTTATTACACATTTTATGCATCAAACAGTTTAATCTTTCAATACTCTGGGCTCTCTTCTTTGTTATTATGTTGTAAAACTACATGTAAAGTCGGGACAGAGGAGGCAGAAGGTGTCAGCTGTCAGTAGCACCGCTATGCTAAAGCAATGTCAAGCTAACTGTTATAATAAGATTTCCATTTCCGGTCTGAGGTAAAATAAAATTACAATTTTAAATACACGTGATGCTGATCAAAAGACCAATAAATTATAATAACAAAGATGATTATATTTGAGAAATAATTAATGTGAAATAACAACTTTCTGGTGTATCCACGCCAGCTGTTGTCACGGTGACGGCGCTTTTATTTTGAAGTCGACATCACTTGTTGTCCGGTTTTAATTAAACTACATGCTTTAGCTTTATGAAACTATTTGTTAGCAGGTGTATTTTTCGAAACACGTCCTCAGGGTGACTATTAATGATAAATATATACATTTTCTAAATACATATTGTATTATGTGATTTTATGTATGATGTGCTATTCTGTATTTTCTTTTTTATTTATCTTCTTTTCTTAAAAGCCTAACCAGGGACAAGGTCTGCAAAATAGCTATGGCTAGAAGACCTATATACGTTGCATCGGTTGCACTTTAATTAAGTGTAACAATGCCTATGTATTGTCCCTGTCAAATAAACTAATACAAAATAATTAAATTTAGACATAATTTAGAGCAGCTAATAATTTACCTTTATAATAGCTACCATAACCAATGTCATTTTCACATGCCAGACTTTTTTTTATCTGTTCTAAGTTGGAACAAGCCTGGTTTTGTTCTGTAACAGGCAGTAATATGACACTACCACAGAAACAATGAGCCCACGTTGTGCAGCAGCCAACCTGTCCTGACCAGTTGCTGCCTTTACCAACTGATTCAGCTCTTGAAGGGTTTGGAAATGCCCTTGGAGGCTAAATACACCCGATCGTGTTTGTCTAGGCTTGCTCTGATGTTTCGTAAAACCAACCCACCTACACACAAATTATATATTCCTTCCCCCACTTGATTGTGTGTAGAGCAACAGACAGAAACACTGTGCTGAGATCCAGAGGAAAGAGTGAGGCTCTCTAGCATGGGTTTAAAGAGAGAATACACCATAAATTGCTCCAGTGATCAGTGGAGAGTCAGCATTGTGTCTTTACCTGGGAATCAGAGCATAAAGACTTGAATAGATGATGTCATCAGGTGTCACTCTTCTCCATTGTAAGGGAATTAGTCACCCTATATGGCATCGTCTTTCAATGGAATCGTACTGTGATGATATAGAGATATCGTGATACAAGATTATGTCGTCTAAATTGGTAATAACAAGCACATACTAACTCCAATTTCCAGAAAATCTGATATGAAATATTTTGAGGGAATATCATTTGAAGATTGCGGTTTTGTTTTTACATCACACTTTACATTACCACTCAGTTCAATGCCATTAACAAATGTGTATATATTGAGTTTTTTGAAAATGTTCATTTTGCACTAAATGTATTAATTAATATAGACTATTTATTTATTGAACTACGAGAAAACATGCTGTATCGTGATATATCGTTATTGAGGTATGAAATGAGGGCTGTCAATCGATTCAAATATTTAATCACGATTAATCGCATGATTGTCCATAGTTAATTGTGATTAATCGCAAATTAATCACACATTTTTTATCTGTTCAAATTGCACCTTAAAGGAAGATTTGTCAAGTATTTAATACTCTTATCAACAGTGGAGTGGACAAATATGCTGCTTTATGCAAATGTATGTATATATTTATTATTGGAAATCAATTAACAACATAAAACAATGATAGATATTGTCCAGAAACCCTCACAGGTACTGCATTTAGCATAACAAATATGCTCAAATCATAACATGGCAAACTGCAGCCCAACAGGCAACAACAGCTGTCAGTGTGTCAGTGTGCTGACTTGACTATGACTTGCCCCAAACTGCATGTGATTATCATAAAGTGGGCATGTCTGTAAAGGGGAGACTCGTGGGTACCCATAAAACCCATTTTCATTCACATATCTTGAGGTCAGAGGTCAAGGGACCCCTTTGAAAATGGCCGTGCCAGTTTTTCCTGAAGTTTGGAGTATGACATGTTTGGTACCAATGGATTCCTTAAGCTTTCATATGATACCAGTAGCTTCACTCTAACTTTAAAACTGAGGCCGCTACAACCTAAAAATTGGAAGTTGCGTTAATGCGTTAATGCGTTAATGCGTTAATGCGTTAAAGAAATTAGTGACGTTAAAACGAATTGTTATCACATTAACTTTGGCAGCCCTAGAAATGACCTACTGTATATCGTGATAGAAGATTTTGACCATATCGCCCAGCCCTACCATAAACCAATATAAACCATCATGGCTGCTTACTGTCATATAGCCGAGCAGTTACTCACTGTTTATGGAGCAGCTCCATATTTTTCCCCCAGATGACATCACCACTACAGTCTGTCTCTATGCTGCTGATTAATATTCACTTGATAACACTGAATTCTATTTAAGGGTGTACTGTCCCTTTAAAAAAGCAGCATTAGTCACAAAGTCAGTGGTTGTGGGTCTCTTCAGGTCAGAAAATGAATGTTCAGATAAAAACCCTATCTAACCACTGTGTGACAGTACAGTGCAAAACAAATGAAATAGTATAAAATGTCGTCATAATTAACTGATTTTAACTTCACACAGAGGCTCAGCCATCCACTACAAATATACAAAATGACTGAGAGTATCTCAAATGAGTGTAGCAGTGGTACAGTACTGTAGTAGTGCATATCAAAACCGACTGGGTGACCCAGTATACTGAGTGACTTACATAATCCCTCCAGCTCTTGGGGCTGAGACATCTCAGAGAGAGTGCCTCTCCTGTTATTCACTGTGCACAGCTAGGTATTGTTTGATTTTTTTCCAAACAGGATGGTATTTTTATTTAGCTTTTCATTCCCTGTTTGATCATACTTGCCATATAGATTTAGACTGTTCATCACTGCAGGGTTTTAATGCACAGGAATGAGGTAAAAGGCTGTGCCAGACAGTCCACCCTGCTCGCTCCCAAAGCTGACCTTTCTCTTGGATTATCAAAATGTCGCTGCAGCAGTTTCTCAAAAAGAATCTCAATTTCTCTCGCGCTCTAAACTGCAGCGGTGTAGGGTCCTATTATCTTTGGATCGCACCGTCGGCTTCTTTGAGAGGAGCTGTCTGATAGTAAAAAACAGACAGAGGGTACCTCAAAATATCAAAGGCCCTCTGTCTGTATCTGCCTATCACCTGTCAGAAGCCAACATAAAGGATTCGGTTCATTGTCGTCGTGCAATGCTAGCTTCACATGATGCTGGTTTCATTGTTTTTAAACCCAACCTGTCTTCTCAAAGTCTTCTCTGACTTGAGAAGTTCACGTGGCTTCACTGCTGCTGCTTCTGCAAATCAGTCCTACTGTGACTGTAACAAGCTAAATCAGGGGGCTCTGTACAAGCTACCACGCTAAGAGGAGTGAGAACTTGTATCCAGACTACTGAAGGAGTCGAGTCCTGCTGAGCACATTGCTCATTATCGCTCACCTTAGGGTGTCTGATCTGAGGGTCAGCTGCAACCTGGCAACTTGTTGCATTCTTGATTCAGTTTTTGTTACCTGCAGATGTATATTCTGTTCAGGATCTGGAGGCAGCCACCTGAAAGAGGACTCTAATATGTCTGAAGCTTTGTTGTACACTCAATATGTCTTTGTTTTTTTTAGTTTTGGTCACTAAATTATTTCCTCAATACATAGATGTTAGGGATGCATGATGTGGATTGTTTTCAGCCGATACCGATAACCAATAATTTCACATTTTTCATTTTAAAAGGAAGTTCATTACCTGTAGTTTATACACACCTGAGGGTAAGAAAGGCTAATATGTAGTGAGCAAAGATGGATGATTTATTATTCCATAGCTGACTGTATAACCAAACTAACTGACATCACTATTATTAACAAAAACAAAGAACAGTTCTGACTCTTCAAATGTTCCTTTATTTTTTTCTAGCAAAGTACATTGGAAAGCTTGTGTGGTAAATTGCAATCGTGTTGTCTTCTTCTGAAACTGTGATAAACATCCATACCTGTGACGACATGCTTGGCTCTCCAGTCAGCGTGCTGCGCTTGTTGTTCTTCTTTTCCGTAAACCAACTTTAAAGGTGCACCACCTACTATTTCGTTATCGGAATACTTTATCGAGCTCGATATATATCGTGCATCCCTAATAGATGTAGCTTAAATTTAGTGGTCAATACATGGTAGTGGGCACAGTATTAATATGGGGATGATAGCTGTTAACTAGCATTGCTAACACATTAACCTACTAACGCATCAAGCAGACACAGAGCAGCATTGGATTCTTCTTTATTGCCACCTGACAAAATCCATTATTCAGCTGTGTTTTGTTCCCGGTTTGCTCCTCCAACTCTTGAGAATAACATCAGGCTCTCGTGGCTTTCTAAATGCTCGATTTCCTTCTTTCATTAAGCTGTTTCACACTGGGCAGGTATAGGGTGCAGTCGGCTTGGAAAAGCCTGCCTTTGGTTTTATATGGGTGAATATGTGAGAGCGGATTTCATGCCAAAAAGTTGGGTTGTGTGAGCAAACGTTATTGTTGTCAATTGGCTTGTCAGCCTGCTTGCTCTGAGATATTGACAGTCTGAGTGCCTGTGGTTTGTTCCTGCTGGTCTGAGGGCTTTGACATTCATTAAATCTGAATGTTTTGCAACATGGGGTGGATATGAGAAAAGAAAATTACAATAAACCAGGAGCTGGTAGCTATATTGACATGGCCCACTGACTCTTGGCATGCTATGATGGTAGTGTTTGTTTCCTTTAATTTATTCATCTCCTCCTCTAATTTCATCAACATTATCTCTTTAAAATGCTCTTTAAAGTTGGTGATGTTGTTGGGTGTTTTGTTATCATAAGCTTTGGGGTGATACTAGAGCTTCCAAACATTTGGTTAAATCCATGTTATATATTATGTCAATTTGTTTCATCACTTCAATTCAGAAGATCTGAACAATAGTGTTCCCTCTGTTGATTTGTTTTTCATGTGCAGAGACGTCTCAAAGATACCAGCTGTTTTCGTAAAGAAAGCTATGAAATAGAGATGCTGCAGATTTTAGGCAATTTCCTTAATTGATTATCTGCCACATTATGGTCAGTAATCATTAAATAATCATTAATTATTAAGAAATGTTTCCTGCTCATACGTGGGATCTTTGCTTCTTCACTGGAAGATTTAATTTAGACCAAACCACAGGTTCAGTGTGCCACTGCTTTTGTGGTAAAACATTTTCCCATTCAAGGTCAAAAGAACCTTTGAATAAAACTGTAAACAGACAAAAATCAGCGAGAGTTTGCACGCTGCTGTTTTGCACCGAATTCAAGGCCGCTCCCTGCACGGACCACCTTTTCTTTACCTGGCAGGGAAGCCGATGGGACAAACGTACCTCTGATCATTAAAGATGGCGAACACATGCTGCTCCATGATAAGCTGCACCATAGTCACCACATGCTCACCCACGATAAGCACCGCGCTATAAATGATCCCGATTGTTAATTAAGGTTTTTACCCACACAGCCTTCCCAAAATATGAAGTGCTGGAGCTGAGGGCTGCTGTCGGGGCAAGCCGCGGATGTTTTGCACTCTTACTGAATAATAAAAGCTTCCCTGATTTGTGTACCTGACAAGCTTTTTTACCAGCATCCTTCATATTCCTGACAGACTTTTGTTAAAATCAGACAGTTTCATTCTGATTTCCATGCAGCGGAGGCACACCAGGTAACCTGCTGATGAAACCGGCAGGCATTGATGGAGATGAGGAAGTGTAAATGAGGGAAGAGATGGCAGCCGTTAACTACATTTTAGTGTTTGTCAGAGTGCTGTAAATGGCACTAAATGCTCCACTGTTTGACTTTAACTGGAATCAGATGTGTGTGCATGTATGTGTGCAGTTCAGTTTTCCTCTTAAAAGCGTAAACGACATCCATGAATTCTTCCACAGTGGAGCTACAAACAAATGGAGACCAGACTAGACAGACTAATCTCAGTCGTAGGGCTGCCTCTTATGATTATTTGCCTTATTTATCATTTCATTTATTAATAAAATTTGAGAAAGTAGTGATACAAGCCCATTGTTCTCAGCCCATAGGACAAGAAGTCTTACCTGGATTTTGGCAAGAATCTAGCGATACGTATCATGATACGGGGTAACGATTCAATATATTGCGATACTGTAAGCAAAGCGATATATTGCGATTTTTAAAAAATGTGATATTAGGAAAACTGTCAAAGTATAAAGAACACACCAAAAATAAACCATTACTGCATGAAAAAAACTGCATGCTTTCTGCCCCAAACTGCATGTGATTATCATAACGTGGGCATGTCTGTAAAGGGGAGACTCGTGGGTTCCCATAGAACCCATTTTCATTCACATATCTTGAGGTCAGAGGTCAAGGGACCCCTGTAAGAATTGCCTTGCCAGTTTTTCCTCGCCAAAATTTAGCCTAACTGAAACGTTAACTGCACTCTAGCTTTAAAACTGAGCCTGCTACAACCTCCGAAACATGGAATAGCGGTCGGATTTTTAAGAGGTTAATTAAAAATCAATACAGTGTTTTGGAGAATCGATACAGTATCACACAATATCGCTATACTCATGTATTGATATTTTCTTACACCTCTAGTGTTAAAAAGTCTATTAAATGTGTTGTGATCATTTGTTCCACAATCAGACGATCTACTGCTCCGTCACCCTGAATGAAAGGGAGACATGAGAACGGGTGAGGCGGCCCCCGTGCCTGGTTTCTGTCTCGTCTCTCCCCTACGGACTAAGTGCAGACACTTAAGCTGCTTGTAACCCCAAAGGTTGACTGGTATTCAGATAATGAGCAGCGGAGTAGTCGACATGGCAGGGCCAGCGCTCCCTCTGAAAGAATAAATAATCCTTTCATCTATACGGACCAGACGGTTTAGAATTTAGAAGGAAGAGTCTGTTTTTTTTAATTTATTTTCTTACACTGATACCTCCATACATAATGCATTATTTCTCCCCACCGATGCCTCCGTCAGTCCCGGGACAGGTGATAAATTAATTATACCGCTAACAGATGAGACGAATGAAGAGAAACCCTCCCATTCCTCTCTCTTCCTCTCTGTTTCTTCTTGTGCGGCTTGTATTTATCTGTAGTATCTATCTTGTCTTGATCTATCATCTGTATTCATCCGACGAAAAGTCGGTACCAAGCAAATAATACATCACCTCTACTGAGGGAGGAAGAGGCCGTTAAAAAGAGGGTTTGAGGAAGGAGGTTACGCAGAAGAAATTAGGATCTTACAGTTGGACTGAATTTAAAATAACATTTTTTGCTACTAAATCGGTGTATTTATCCTCAGTGTTTTGTTTTTGACTTGTGTACTTGCTTTGTCAAAATGGTCCTCTCCAGAGGGCATGAGTTTTTTGTTTTGACTGATAGTTCAGTTTCAGTTTATTCACAACACAGTTAAGATGCAGGTACAACCACGAGACATAATGGACAAAATGTGAAATGGGACACCCTGATAAGCTATCTGAAGCTTGAGAATAGGGGCCCAAACACTAAGCAGATAGTAAACATATATTTTAAATACTTACACGTGGTGCAGACTTTGAAAAGTGCATGTTTTATGTAACATTTACAACCTATAAAACACCAAAGACCCTAAAAGCTAACTAACCTGGAGGCTGACTACCTATTGCACTGAGTTTTGACAGTCTGGTCATTTGCTTTCACATCAACAACACGAGTCTGCTGCTGATGACTCAGCTGGTCTTAAAATATCATGAACGAAAAGTAATGTCCAGTAAACACGTTAGAAAGCACGGCTTACCAGCTTCCACTTCCCGAGCGTAATACAAATTAAACAGCATGATGAGTTCTCCGACCTGTTGAATGTTTTAAAGGGGCATGTTTAAATCGCTGAACGGCACATAACCAATGCTAATGTGGGCTTGTGGAAAAATGGAATCCACAGACATAAGTTAACAGCTTGAAACTTATAAGGTGTTTCCACAAATATGTCCAACTTATATAGATAGATAATCTTGTATTGTCTCTCACAAAGCAACAGAACTTCCCTTTTGACATGGATCAACATCAAACAAACACTGCACATTTAAAACACATAAAAAAAACACACACATACGTAAAATAGGACTAAAACTGTTAAAACTAAGGTTGCCAAGAACAGTGCTAACAGGTCATGGTACAGAGCCTATTTTAATTTGTTCAGGGTGATGATCCCAGAGGTAATAAAAGATTTTTTGACATTTTCCGGGCCAGTGGGACTTAGTAGCGTCGACCTGATGCTTATTGTGCGGTACAATAACTGCAATGGTTCGTCTCACATAGAGCACCTCTGTGAAGTTTTTACTCCATCATAGCTTGCCGCTGAGCATGCTGGGACTTAGAAGAGGGCAGGTTGGATGAGAAAGGGCACTTTGGCTGAATGAGCTGAGGAAGATGCCGTCCTCAGTTTATCTTCCATTGACCGGCTATCATCTCCAGCTTGTGCAGCACAGTCCTGCACATTAATAATAACCCCGTTTCAGAGGACAGCGTTGGAGCAGAAAAGTGCCAAATCATGTATCAGCAGCGGAGTTATTATAGATGAATTAATTCCAACAACAAAGCCAACAGCTGAGTAATCAAGGCCTTGTGGAGGCCGAGTTTTGTGACTTTTTGGCTAAAGAAAAGGGAGAGCCTTGATACAGCCATGGGATTGAGACCAGTGATTAGACACAGGCTTATGCAAGTGCTAGTGAGGGGGTTGGACGTAACTCACACATACATGCGTGCGCACACACACACACACACGATTAGGTAGCCCAGACAACGTCTGACAGTGTTTCCTTCTTCCCCTCCAAATGTAATTACTGCTGTGCAACCTTTCCTTTCAGCCTGCACAATAGAAATGTCAGGGGCCTGATTTTTCTCAGGCTCTCCGCGGTGGTCGCAGCTGCCCCGTGTTTATCTACGTTGGGTAGGAGGTGGAGGTGTACACCTACGTGGAGATTCATCCGCAGATTAGCCAATCTTAGCACCGCAAAGTATTAGTAAGGCGTAATAATAACAAACACTACAGCGTAGTGTTTGTTATATTACGCCTATGGACATTGTCTTATTACAGACTGTTTTCAAAATGCAGTTGCTTGATTAATAAATACACTAGAGATATAATAATGTTCACGGCCTGGATAACGGGGTCACTGAATGGAGATAAAACTCTACTTTTTACATCTTGCACCATCATAAAGCCAGTTTATGTCCATCTGAGTCCTCAGGGTCCTTTTCTTGTCTCCTCAGCTTGTTTCTCGTATCCCATTCAGCCACACTCACACAATCTCTCTCTTTACCTGCTGGAACACAGTCACTGGTCCATATATCTGGAGACACACAGTCACCGTGACCACCGTGTTTTACTGAGGTGAAAGCAATCGGGCACCGGATTGAATTTTAGCTGATGGCTACATACGGAGCGGTTAGAGCCGACCATGGGATCCATGCCAGATGCAGATGGACTGTAAGCTGTTTGAAATGGAAATGGTATAGCAGGAGGCGGGATGCCCTTTCTCAGTCTCCAGCTCCTCGCTCATGTGATGGAGACTGAGTCAGGGAGTGACCTCTGACCTCTCCTCTGTGTCTGTGTGTGTGTAAAGATTGTTGGAAGCCCATTAGAAAGGAGTCTTTGTTAATTAATTAATATTAATCAGCTTCTTCTTGCTCCAAACTACCGTGATTATACAGGCCTTTAAAAATCCACTTTCAGTCGACGTCTATTCGGATGCATTGAAATCCTTTCTACTTTTTCTACTCTTTCTTTATTTCTTCTACTTCTTCTGTGGTAGAGGCCTTTAATGTAAAATGCCACACACACAGAAATAACCAAAACATGTCTCACTACGGTGTTAAAATGAGATCTAGCATACTCTAGTAGCCTTGTAATATGAGCACACACACTCATACAGCACATGGACACAAACCATGGAGCTGGCGAGAGACAGGTTTACATAGTGGATTTGTTTTGGAAGCCAGCCCTCGTCCTTGTCCCTGCTTTCTCTCGCTTTCCCCCTTTTTCTCTCCTCGCCGCCGCTGCCCCCCCCCCCCGGCGAGGCTGTTTTGTTGCTGCTGGTCTCGTGACGTACTGCAGAGCGTCTCCAGAGAGACGTCTGTTTATCTCTGTCCCTCCCGCCAGAGGAGCAGGCTCTGCTGTGTCTTAATTGATGAAATGTTAGAGCTCTCATGAGATTTTTGGTGTGTGTGTGTGCGTACTGTATCTGTGCACGTTTGATTGTGGTTCTGTGTGTGAACATCTTGCTGGCAGAATGTCTTCTTATTGAATTAGTGTTGATCCAACAGCTTTAGTCAGCAAGAATACTCCAGCCCAGGTGTGCAGCCTCCCAGGCCGGTCACTGCATGGCTCTACCTGCCTCACACACCGATGAAGTCTACTCTAAATAATGATACCACTCACATGAGCCTAGGAGAGAGTCCAGTATATCGCCTCTTGTTTTCCAACCTTTTAATTGATATAAGGGTTGATCAAGGCGATATTTAGTTATTGTAATCCATTGCAGTCCAGGTGTACCATCTCTTTTTGTCCACTTTTATAAACCCAATAACGTATTCCTGACACACACACAGCTTTGCAATAGAACTGCAGGGCAGCACGAACAAACAAACAGCAGCCGGGTATTTTGAATAAAGACTCCACATTGACAGCATGCGTCAGCGAGCAGCACAGCCCCCTTGGGTTGATATAATGGCCGCTTTGCCTCTATTTACACATCATTCTGCAGATGTACTGCACCTCGGATGTGCTGCTGTTGGTTGAAAAACTGCATTTGGACTTCTGTGTTTGTTTATGCTCGGGACGAAAATGCAAATCCCATCCAAACCGTCTTTCACAACAGATTCGAACTGACACTTCACTCTCTGCGGGTATTATACAAACAAAAACTCTAAGACTCTTTAGAAAACACTGCAGGAAAGCTGTGATGCAGGCTACATTTACTCATAGTAATCAAGCTATCAGCATAACAACATTAGATTGGTTTACATATATAATGTAGTCTTACTTTAGGCTACAGGGGCAGTGTACAGCTGTATTATTGACCTGTGTTATATAAGGAAAAGGATGGATGAAGCATTTGTCTTTAAGAAACTTGGTGCTCAGTGTGAGCAAAATCTCACCTTTGCATTAAAACTAAATTAAAGGTGCCCTGTGGGGGTTTTCTTGTAAACGAGCAAAAGTTATGTTTACATTAAGTGTTGCTCACTAAAACCACATTGTGTCTAACAAATGTGTGGAATGCATTTCATTCCTCATAAAACGTTCGCAAAGCTGTTTTTCAAATCGATCATTGCTTCCATCCATGGATTCGTTCCAAATAGCAAACTGCAGATATGACTGGAATTATTAACTCAGGTAAAGTTAAAGAAGTGAACATACACCTGTATTTATTTGTGATGAAATGATAAATCGTCATCTCCTGATTAGATAACCTGCCACATATTCCCAGTCTGTATCTCACAAGTGTGATCACAAAATATTACATTAATTTTATACCCTATTTAGTACACCAATAAGTAAATAGTTTTCTTTTTAATCTGAAAATGTCTCATGTTGCACAAGCACACATTACTTGACAACATACCGGAGGAGGCGATAGGACCTGTGATTCCAGTTTTAATGGTCCCGGCGAGCAGTCGTCTCCGTGGCTGCCGCCGCTGGCTTTAGGAATGCTTTGTCACGCCACCGAGGCAGGATGGCGCCCAGGAAGGAGACTCGAGCAGCTCTTGACGGGGAGCAGGTTGTTGTGTCATGCTGCCTCGAGAAGCGGTCGGACTTTTGATGTGATCCATCGTGAAAGCAGACTTCCATTCTGCTTGCATGTGTTAATGGATGCTGTGCTTTCTAAAAAGCATCATCATGTGTTGTAGCTTCACTACGCGGTTTAGTTTTAGCCTCGCTATGTGTTTATTTATTCAGTGAAGGTTTAATGACTATGTATGCACATCTTTTAGCAACACTTTCATCCAGATACATAAATAAACACATTTGGAGCAATAGGGTGTAAACTGCGACGCTCCAGGGATTTTGGTAGTAGTCGCTGCATGAGGGCGGCTCAGATGTTCCTCCAGATAGTCTCAGGATTTGAAGAGGTAACCCCGCTACAATCCTGCTTCTAACCTTTGGCTCAGCAGGGTTCCCCAAATACTTCCCTTGCTGATTCATCAGCCTTATCTACTACATCTGCACATTTGCATCATAAGAGGCTGACTACACCATTGTGCACTTGATATCTAAGCCATGATCAGCTTGCTGCTGTAGCTCAGTGTAAGTGTGATTGAAGGGATCACTGATAAGCCCCCTTTCAAACGTGTATTATATAAAAGCACCGCAGAAAACCTGTCTCTGCTCACTGTCAAGTTCAGCGAGATCAGGCTGTGTTTATCCTGGCATCTCAGTCCGACACTGTCACCTGAAGCTGTGAGGTTGTTGTGCCTTTCTCTCTCTCAAAATAACAGCTATCCTCCCCGTAGGATTTCAGTGGCTGTCACACGGCCCCACGGTGATGATCACAACGTGAACCATGCTAAATATTTTCCAGCATTGTCGCTGACAGAGGTGGCATTTGGTTGTTTTGCGTGAGCTGACTTTGTGTCGAGGTGCTGAAGCTTTTGTCTCGATGTCGTCGTCGTCATCTCATGTATTTTTCACAGAGGGCCTCGTCGGTGTCGGTGTCGTTTATCAGACTTTGTTGTACTGAGGGACCGAGGCGATTATGTTTGCTTTAATAAGTCTGATCTACGGGGATGTTTGTGCAGTGTTGTCTTCAACCAGACATGGAGGTATCTAATCCAATAATAAATACGGTTTCATGAAGGATATGAATTAATCATGTCGTAATGGTTGGCAGCATTGACTCAGCAGCTTTGTGTGTCGTGGTATGAAAACAGAAGCTGAGAGCTGGATGTTTTCTGAAATTCAGGAAGTGTTATATTTCCCCATATTAATACTGTTGGTGCTACAATAGGCTACCATTTGGGGAAGCACCTGACTGGAGCGTGCCCGGGTTGCATTCATGCATGTCCATTTTGTGCACTTAGTTGCCAGCTCTCAGAAATCTCCCTCTGCCCACTCTCGCCTTTATCCAGGCTCGGAGAGACTGCAGTCACTCTAGAGCAGAGCAGAGTGGAGAAATGATTAGCCAGCTTTTGACTGACCTTCTCCCCCAGCTTAGAGGCAGCTTTCGGGGGCCCTTGAGTAGATGATATGGGATTCTCAAACCAGAGTAAAAGGCTCACACACTTGCACAGTATCTGGTAAGGACTGGATTGGTTAACTGGCCTTTGTGGACACTGCTGCTCAAGCACTAGTGTCAGCAGCCCAATGCAATAATACACCAGAGGAATAGGAACATGTATGTTGATGATGAAAGAAAAGTTAAATGTAGGCCAAAAAATGTCTCCAAGGGGCTGGCATTAATGCTCATTTAATGTCATCTACTGTAAGGATCTGGGTCAAAGTCAGGGTAAGAGGGGGAAAAGATGAGTGAAATGGTGGAGGTGACTGAAGGCTTAGCAGGCTGCTCTCATACATTATGGAGCCGTGAGAGGCTTTGTGTTAAGGTCTGGTCTCTCTGGGCTGCAGCTCACAGCAGAGCAGGGTGGCTCCGTCTAATGGATCTGGTCAGTGAATTAGGTGTGTTGTGTATGCCACTTCCCCCACCGGGAGTTGGTAAAAGCACTGTTTCAGCCTCAGTGTTTGTTTTAAGGGGAGCATCGTGAGAGGGCCAGTAATCTTATTCTCACCTGCTGAAGCATCAGCACAACAATGATGGCGGTGATGATACAGCAAAATCAAGCCTGTAATTCAGTGTATATAAAGTATTATGATTAAACAGTTATAGCAATCCAGTACAAATCAATTTGTTTTGATTCAATTCAGGAGCCTGCGATTGATATGAAACTTTATCATATGGCCATTTAACACCATCAGTTATATTTATATCAACTCACAAAAAGCAACTAAAATATGATTTGACAGTTTTATTACTGGGCTCTGTAGGAACGAGGTGCGCTTGGACGAAAATGGTGACACAGACGAGCCATGAGAATTTCAAAATAAAGGCATATCTTAAAGATGATGATACGTATTTATGTTTTCACTTTGCATCCATGATATTGGATCATTACACCCCTAGTATTTTCACAAAATTGTTTCGACTTGTTTTCAGATGTAATAGGAGAATAATGGATGTGTAGAGAGACAGACATTTTTGCAATGAATACACCAATTTTGCGCTTTTTGGGAGTCAGTGTCTCAAGTTTCAGTTTCACATTTTCAATGTTTCACTAGTTGATTCACAAAAGCTCCTGGTCTTTTTCACGTTGGACACATTAGATTAAAAAGTGGTGAGCCATTCGGTTTCATGTGCATCACTGTAGTCTTGTGTGACAGCAACATGGAGGAGGTTTTACACTGAACTACTACTGCTGCTGCTGCTGTTGTTGTTCTTTTCTTCTTGTCCTGGCATAAACCAGGGAAAAGAACACAGCGTCTTCAAGGTCACCAGTATTTAGTCTGACTGCTGGAGAGCTGAGGTAGAGGGAGAGGGGGGGGGTTGGGTTAATAAGTTACAAAAGGCTGCCATTTCTGGGCTCATAGCCTGTAGAAATACCAAACTGGAATACCACAGAGCACCAGAAATATTTGAGGAGTTTGGAGATATTTGATGTATACACAAGCTGCTTTAGGCACTTATCAACTGTTTTATTGAAGTTGTCCACTAAATTAAAGGACCTATTATGCATTTGTGCTTTTTCCCTTTACTTTAGTGTGTTGTATAGTTTTTTTGTGTACATGTTAAAGGTCTGCAAAGCTACAAAGCCCAAAGTCCACGCCAAAGGGAGTCACTCTCCCCCACAGAAACACTGCTCCTGAACTGCCTGAAACGCCTCGCTTGAAGTCCTGCCTTTTCTTCCGTAACGTGGTGATGTCACCAAGTAACACATTTGCATAATATCTGCCTAGCGGCTAGTTTGGCACGCCCTCAAACAAAGCTAGTTAGAGCGGAGCTGGAGCGGAGTCCAAAGAGTTTGGTTCGGTTGACTAATCACAACAGCCGGTATGAAAAAAATAAAGCGTTTTTTGAACATTAAAGCATGTAAACATGTTCTAGTAGGAACCCCAAATACAAGTATGCACCTGAAAATGAACATAATAGGTCCTCTTTAAACTTTTCTTCTATCAGTAAAGTATTCTTGGGCTCCTGTGCTTATGAAGTGTCCAGTGTTTGGTTTATTTTGGGACACCCGATCAGACTATGATTAGCCATTATGGGATGTCTGTTCCTGTCTGCTACGACAAATGCACACTAAAATACTTGGGTACCGCGTTCATTCATTGCAGCGTTTGTTCCTCTATATCATGGCTAATAAATAACTGTTTAGTTCTGCATGTGTGTGTGTGTGTGATTTAGTCCCACTCGGCAGCCCGTGCCTGCCTCTCGGCATATGTCTGCACTCTCTAACTGTGTGTGTTTGTTTTGAGACCGGTAGCTGGCAGATCAGTCGTGATTCCACGGCTTTAATTTGCGGCTCGCGTCTGCCCAGTCCCAGGAGTATCCAGCACTTATATATCTGTTCTTCCTCATCACCAACACCACCCACCGTTGCCATGGTATCACCGTTCAAATCCTTGGGTGACAATTCCTCCTCATCAACACTCCTCCCGACACACCAAGCTAATTATCTGACGGTTACTTACACAGACAATATGACAACCCCCCCCCCTCCCATCAAACCGGCTGCCTGTGTGTGTCCCTACCTGCCTGCCTGCCTTCTTGTTTTGACTTGTGTGTGTGTATTTGCATAGATCTGATAACCCTGTGCTTCAGAAATCATTTGAGGGGAAGCTGATATTAAAGTGGAATAGCCTGGGGTCAGTGCGTGTTTGTAATTTCACACATACTGGAAAAAGAGACCTCTGGAGTCCTGCTGTAACTTTTATATTATGGATTACAGAACAGAGCAGGAGAGAGACAGACGTACGGCGTTTTCTTTCACTGTGGCGTGCAGTACGGTGTGATATTGCTCCAGTTTCTCTCGGGTCCAGCTCTGTGATGTCAGGCTTTGTCTAGCGCTCTGTAGCTAAAGTGAAAGGGGAGCTACTGGGAGAGATAAAAGATCGGACTGTGCTGATTATTCAGTTTGGTGGGGAAAAAAACTCTGAAAGATTGAAGGGAAAACACAGAGCGAGAAGATTATATTGATGAATAATCATGGGTATCATAATGCAGTATTCATGATAGTGATAATTAGTGCTGAAACAAGTCAATTAATGGATTAGTTGATCATCAGAATATGAATCAACAACAATTCAGATAATGAATGATTAACTTGAGTACGTGCTGGTTCCAGCTTCTCAAATCTGAAATTTCACAGCTTTTCTCTGTTTTGTATGAGGGGTGTCGCGATATACCGGTATTGACGATAACCATGATATTTAAAAAATGCAATATTGATATCTTGTTAATGCAGATATGATAATATTGTGTAAATAATCCAGCACCTCTTAAATCATGCTTTTGTACAGTCACAGACTGTCTCTCCACCTCCCTACACTCCTATTTTCAGTGTGATTAATTTACCAAAAAAAGAGACGAAACGCACAACAAACAATGTTAAGATTTCAGATTTTACTTGGAAAGAAAAGATTCTGCAGTAATATTGCGGTATGATCAAGAGGAAAACACATAAAACAAACACAATATAATGAGAGGTTTTCCAAGAATGTCCATACGATATAAATCAAAAGGTCAAAGCTAATATGAGAAAGTTATCATCATTATAACAAGTTAATTGGCGGTGCCTGGTGTCTCTCAGCAGCACATCCACTCCTATATCTCTCCATCTGTGTGTTTCATCTCTCTGTTTATGTTTGTCCCTGTTAAATCCGAAGCTTCATACACACCGACTGCATCAGTCTGTCAGAACTTCCATCATTTCAGATTGAATGCTGCCCATCCAATTACTCCATCGTCAATTATTAATCAGTAATGAAAATACTCATTAGTTGCAGCCCTATTATTAATTGATTAATCTTATATCAAGGAAAATACCAAATATTTGCAGCTTCGAAAATGTGAGGATGCTTTTCGCTTTTTATTTCATCGTAAATTCTAATATATTTGGATTTTGGACCATTAGTGGAACAAATCGAGCGATTTAAGGATGTCACCTTGGGTTCTGGGACATTTTAAAAAGAATCAACAGACTAATTAGTGAGTAATGTTGCCTTGAAATGAAGCTTGTGAGTTCGTGTTTACAACATGGGAAGTCGTGTACATAATATGTTTGGCGTTCAAGTGGTGAAGTCGTGAGAACACTGTTGCTAAGCAACGGCAACGGCAATAGTAACGTTACTGTCGGCGTCTAGAAGCCACAGAGGCTAACAATTTAGCAAGCTAGCAAGTGGGTAACATAATGCAGTGAATGCAAAGGCATAATGACAGAGGAAAACGATGAGGCTGTTGAGAATATCAACATTTTCCTCACATATTTTTAAAAAATTATGAAGAAAAACAATAAACGACTAAAATTACAATATATTCACTTATAATGCACCGAAAAATGAACTTCCATGGCCTCCGCAATTTCTGACAACTTCAGCAAACACGTCACAACTCGGTGAACTCGGGGCTGTCAGAAACTTTCCACTTACGAGGTCGTGAATCCCACATACGGACTCTTGTCGTGAACACGGTAAACACGACCCCATTTGAAGGCACCATTAGTCGCATCATTACAGTAGTCTGTGTGTACAAACTATTGAAGGCATTGATGCACACACATGTTACAGCACAGAACTGAAAGACAGACTTGTGGTCAAAGCTCCATGATCTCATTAAATCTTGTCTCAGATTAATGACATGAAAAGCTGTGCTCAGATCTGGTGTCAGATGTGGATCCCCGGGGACTACATGTATGTAACAGATGTATAGATTCGCTTCAGACAGTTCCAACTGAAAAACGACACTTGGCTTCGCTTCTTCTACTCACGACTGTTTCCCCACATGGGTAGTACAGTAATACACGTTTGAAACCAGCCTTAATTTAATTCCACGGAGTGTTAAGTGCTAAATATTCTCGCCAAGTGGATTTCTTTGAGAGGACTGTTAGCCTTCCAGCAGTGAAATAATTGGGCTGTAATTGCATTACTGGGGTTTTTCCCTACCATCACAGGCTGGTGCAATTCTGTGAGGACTTCGCCGATTGCCGCTGTGTTTTTAAAAAAGCTTCCTCATTGATGGGCCCCCTTTAATGTCTAGTACCAATTGGCCTCTCTTTCGCTCTATTTCTGTCTCTCTATCTCACCCATCCCTCCCTCTGTGTGTGTGTGTGTCTGTGTTTCGTGCTCTTCTGTGCCAGTGCCCAGCAAGTTCATACAACTGCTTTCATGCCTGGAGATCTGTGAAATAAACACAAATGTTGGCCCGGCTCACGGACACGGCAGCAGAGTGAATAATGATTACATTTTTGGGGGGCTGAGGCAATACATTAACCAGGCCTCCTTTCTGTGGTGGGACGTCAACAAGACCGTCACCATGACGACACAATGAATCTCTCTTCTACTTGAATACTTTTGACGCAAGTGTGTCTGAGGGCTCGCTGTATTTCTTTAATCCAGAGTACCAAACGTGTCAGATATGTGCTGTTAAAAATGTCAGCACAGTACGTACTGTACAGTATGTAGCCTAATCCTCCGGGAGGGAAAGTAGTGGTTGCACACCCACACTCTGAAAAACATCATCTGATCTGGTGTGCAAACACTTAAGTTGTGCATTCAGGAGTTTTTCTCAGAAACAATCATAGATAAGTCCAATCCTCTGTGCTGCCATGCCTGATATGTGCTCTACTCCCTATGGTGTCATTAGAGGAGTAAAATACTGCAGGATTTACATCCCCCCCGAGGCTCATACTTTCTGTTTCTTTCTATTTCAGAGGAAATCAAAGAGGAATCAGAAAAATTAAGGTAAGCGATTGATTAATTACATACCACAATACGGCATCGAGGGTCATTTAATTGGTTTGTGTCTCTTTCTGCTTGTTCAGTCACTGTAAAATTCATGGCTCAACTGCAAGCCTCTCTGTTGCTTTTTCCTGTGTTCACACTAGTAAAGGGGATTAGACCAGTGTGTGTGTGTGTGTGTGTGTGTGTGTGTGTGTGTGTGTTTGTTTGTTTGTGTCTCTCCGCCTGGCCTGTTCCCAGCAGCCCCTTGTCTTCTCATTAATGGCGTTCTTCACGAACCCCTGCCTAACTTGTTTTTCAGAGTCTGTGTGCGTTTGTGCACGTTTGGTGTGCTCGTGTACGGGCTGCCAAATAACGTGGGCTTGGAATGAAACGTAGCATGAGTGCCACCTCTCCTCTTCCCCATCATTTCCTCCTCTTGCGGTTTCATTTTTATCCCCCTTTCTCTCTCACACTGTCCCTCCCTCCATATTCACTGCCCATTATCTCTCTCCAGCTTTTCCATTCTCTCCAAATTACCAGGCAGTAACCAACTTCATCCAGATTTTACCCTTAAGGTTAGGACTGCTACATGAAAGATGGATGGATGGATGTTAAAGCTGTGTGCAGCCAGCCAGCCACACCCAGCTCACACACAGACGCTGCAGCTGCTTTTGGATTCATCTCAGGCGCTTTACAACTCTCAGCTATTTGTCATGTTATATAGACGCAATTGTCTCGCAGTTCTACTCAGGAATACAAAGATACTTTTTTTTGGTGTGAGCATGCAGTTCTATTTGAATTGTTTCCCTTTGTGTCGCACACAAGGCCAAATTTAACAAGGACATCTTTAAAATCTCAACAGTAGGGATGGGCCATATATCTATCACAGTATATGTCCTTTTATATCTCTCTGGATACATACAGCCTGATATCATAGATTTTTTTGTAAATTCAATTTAGAAACCATTTATATAGTAGATGAATGGACCAGATGGCAATTAGCACTGAGCAATATTGGCAATTTAATATAGCTGCAACGATTAATCGATTAATTGTCAACTATTACATTAATCGTCAACTATTTTGATAAATATTTCGATCGATTTGAGTAATTTTTAAGAAAATGTGAATATTTTCTGGTTTCTTTACTCCTCTATGACAGTAAACTGAATATCTTTGAGTTGTGAAAGAAAAACAAGACATTAGAGGACGTCATCTTGGGCTTTTGGGAAAAACTGATTGACATTTTTCACCATTTTCTGACATTTTATAGACCAAACAACTAATTGAGAAAATAACCAACAGATTAATCGACAATGAAAATAATCGGGTAGTTGCAGCCCTACAATTTAAATACTGTGATATTTAACTCTTAGATATTGATATGTAGAGATATAATGATGTGGGAATCACTTTAGGAATTTTTTTCTAAATAAATTGAATTTAATGACCAAATCAATGGAATGATTTACTGTTAATTTTATTTAGAAAATGCAATGACTTTACTGTAACACCACCTTAAAGACTTGGAAACGCAAACATTTAAGATCTAAAAAAACATCTGCACTCAAAGTCCACTCACTGGCTTGTTCTGGAGCTTTCAACTGTATCACACAGCCTTCATCAGTTTGTCACGGCACTGTAGACGTTCAGACTTTCTCTAATTCATGTTGGCTAGTAGCAGACATTTGGGGAAATCACTTTCTTGCCAAGAGTTGGATGAGATTATTGATACTTGTATCTCTCTGCTAAAGATGAAGCTACAGCCAGCAGATGGTTAGCTTTGCTTAGTTTAGCACAAAGACTGGAAAAACGGGTCAATAGCTCTGTCAAAAGGTAACACAATCCGCCCACCAGAACCTCTAATGTTCAGTAATTAACACATTTTATCTTGTTCATTTAATCCATGCAAAGGGACACATTGTGGTGTTATGGGCGGTTATGTGTTGGACTGTAGCCAGGCGCAGTAACTTCCTGTCTGAGTCTTATCTTATCGTCGGCGTGAGGTTGCCAGGCAACCAGTGGAGACAGGTGGTAACTGATCTTCTCATCTTACTCTTGGGAGGAGAGCAAATAAGCATATATCCCAAAATGTTGAACTATTCCTTCAACAGTAACAGGTCCAACTGAGCAAACTTCAACTGCTGAAGAAGACAGTGCTGTTGAAAGCTCCAGAGCAATAGAGTAAAAGGGGACCTTGAGTGGAGACAGGGTCAGACTTTTGTCACCTCCAAGGTCAAGGATGAAGCTCAACGTTCAAGATACACGTCAATATTACTATAAACAAATACCAGACGACATGTAATCGCGTATTATTGATATTATATTGATTTACTGACATATAAAAAAAGACAAAATACGTGCCGCTAAGCTTGAAATGAACACCCCATTGTGGCGCCGTGGGAGTCATACATGTAGACCTCGCTGTCTAAAACCCAGCTAATGGCCATATAATGTTTTATAAGCAGGCTAAGTGTGACGTCGGGCTGATTATAGGGGAGAGAGCAGACCGGTTGACATTAAGCAGGGAGTCCAGGAATAAGCCAGAGGAGAGGAGCTCTCTGCAGACACACAGCAGCACAATAACAGAGATGGAGAGGCCGGGTCAGACCACACAGACGAGACAGCGGAGCGGATGCTCTTTGCTGAATCACAGCTTCACTTTGATCTGAAGGTTTTTGAAAATGATGAGAAGGCTGCAATACAGCTAAATTTCTGCGTTTATATATTTTAGCTTATTCCCTCTCTAATTCCTCTTTAATTTGTGCCTGTTTCCTCTTTTGTTCCCTTCCTTTGCTAAGCTCTTCCTCCCTTCTTCTGTTTCTCTCTACGATCTCTTGATCTCACTCTAATTCCTCTTTAATTCGTGCTACTCGATTTCCTCTTTTGTTGTCAAATACCTCCTTTACAAGGCACTCCATCCTCCCTCTCTTCTCCTGTGATTGTGGTACTGCTACACTCGGTGAGGTCGTCCCTCTAAAAACAGCTGAAGTCATCCTTTTTCATTGCCAGGACATAAACAATGCAACCCCTCCTTCTCTCTATCTGTCTCCCTCCCTCCCTTTCTCTGTCTCTTATTCCAGCCAGTGCAGTCTGGGTGTGGTGGTTGTGCTCGGGGATGCTGTAAACACATGGCCGCTGAGAGCAATGGTCCATATTTTATGTCTCTGGTCTTTAAAAATTCAGGAAAAAAATCCCTGTATCGTTTGATTTAAGGCCAGGATATGCTTTGTCAGCATGAACACATGAATAGCAAACCTCTGGGGTTAACACCCCTCCCTAAGAGAGATCAAGTGAAGCAGTTGAAGCAGCACTACATTGAATTCAGTGTAATAAAGATTTTGTTGCTCTGCATTTCCCCCGAGGAACAAGACGTTCGAGGTTGTTGTCCACAGTGAAACATGCCAGTTTTTCATGCACCGTTAGTCGTGCCTGGATGTCGAGGGGAGTCTGTCAGGATGATTTTTGAGCCCCGCTTCTCTTCTAGTGACTCCAGTTGACAGACCGGACCGTGTGATCTCACCGTCTCCATCTCTTTTTTTTTTATTGTTCCTTCCTAGTCCGCCCAGTGGAGACGGCAAATCGGGTTCCAGCACTTTACCGCCAATCAAATCAAAGACCAACTTCATTGAAGCCGACAAGTACTTCTTGCCGTTTGAGCTGGCATGTCAGTCCAAATGTCCCCGCATCGTCATCACCTCGCTCGACTGTTTACAGGTCAGTGGCAGGACACGTTAGACCGCAGACCCCCTAAATGTTTGCTCTAAGATCTCATGCCTACCTCAGCTAAGTCATGTTGAGAGACAAAAATGTACATTCAAGTAGAAGTATTTTCAATAAGGTGATTCATGACAATAAAGGCTTGCAAGTAATCTTTCTTTTTGTGTGTTTTCCGTGTGTGTTTGCATATGTTTCCACCTTGTAGAAGCTGATAGCGTACGGCCACCTGACGGGCAGCGCCCCGGACAACACGGCCCCGGGCAAGAAGCTCATCGACCGGATCATCGAGACCATCTGCGCTTGTTTCCAAGGGCCGCAGACCGATGAGGGCGTGCAACTACAGATCATTAAGGTGTGCAACATCACAGTTCATTACACGGATACTTAACCAGCTTTACAACGCTTCAATTCGCCGTCACAATAGTAATATTTCTCTAAAGCAGATCACTGTATCACTTTGATATGAAGTCGGTTTTATTGCTATCTAATTAAATTCAATCACAACACTATAAGTAGCTGCTTTTTAAGACAAACATTGTTTTAGCTTATGAATCAATATGTCATTTGAAAAGAGTAATTTAGTTGGTGTGTAATTATGTTATAAATGTGGTCATTTATTGGAAAACGAGCTGTAACTATGTGATTAAAGTGTGAAGTGGAGATGTAGTACTCTGTAGACATTTTGCTCATCCTCCACACCAAAGTAAAGAGTTTAATTATATTTGTGGTATTTGCATTTGTAGTATTCGTGACCTTAATAAAGGTGTGCCCTACTATGATGTGGCCTGAGAGCAGGCACACATATATAAATATCATTTTGATTCCTCTAGATTCCTCTCTGGTGTTGAATGAATCACCATAGCTTGATTGCTAACCATAGGCATTGTCAGGTGGAAGCTTCAGACCCCCCGTAAGCCCATGAAATGTGTTCATGAGATATGAATTGCAACTTGCTGCAACTTTTACAATATGAAAGCGTCCAAGCCACCATAGTTATTTTTCAAAAAGTTCCTATTTTGCTTTTATTTTGTAGCTAAACTTGTTTTGTTGTATTTCTATCCTGTAAGGTTGCCTGTTGGTATGAATGACTGATGATCTTTATTGTGGTCTTCTGTGGCGCTGCACTGTTGAGCAAAGAAACATTTATTTAAAATATTCTATATCCTGAGCAGGTAAACGACCAGCGGGACTTGGCAAAAGATTCAGGGCAGTTTTTGAACATGACACTGACACGTAACATTTCCAGAGCATTTATGGAGTGAAGCACATGTGTGAAAAAGACCTTAAAGACATAATGGTTGCGTCTGAAATTCCATACAAACATGCTATTTAGTACACTAAAATAGTATGTCCGAAACCTTAGTTTGAAGCCAATAGTACGCAAATTGCATCCTGTTTCTGGTGAAATATTACAGAAATAGACACTATAGACACTATGCCGGCATAAATATCCCACAATGCAATGCGGTAGTAACGACATAGTTCATAAAAGACAATGGCGGACAGCTCTGTAACATCAATAATGCTTCAGTTGCTAGGCGTAATATATTTTTAAATTAGTTCAGACTTTACAATTTTCACAAATCATCGTTTGGTCACGTGAGGTTGGTACGGGTTACCATGGTTACGTGTCTCCAATCAGCAAGGAGGCTCTCAGGAAGTGACGTGGTAATTACAGTTCAATGCGTCCGAAAAGATACACGCTACTGCTTATTCACGTGTGTTGAACGATAGTACACATATTGAGTATGTAGTGCATAGTATGCTATTTTGGACACAGTTTAGAGAAGTCACGTGTTTAAATTTTCCCATGGCCTAAAAACTTGAAAATAATTGTTATAATAAAACATGTATGTAAAGTAAGCTTCAAAAAACTGAAAATTGTGTGTTAAAATGTAAGTTTCTGCTGTATAGATGGTAGAATTTCCTTGTACAATATACTTGTTTTTACCTCAAGTATCCGGTGTGATGTTCATCTCAACCTCCCGTCTCCCCTTCTTCCCTCCAGGCTCTGTTGACGGCGGTGACCTCCCAGCACATAGAAATCCACGAGGGCACCGTGCTGCAGGCCGTCCGCACCTGTTACAACATCTACCTGGCCAGCAAGAACCTCATCAACCAGACCACGGCCAAGGCCACGCTCACGCAGATGCTCAACGTCATCTTCGCTCGCATGGAGAACCAAGCAGTATGTCCAAACCGTCTGGAAACATTCACTTCTAACACACGATGCTGTTTATGTAGAAAGACGCACAAAAGTGAGAGAGAGGGCAGCTCCTCCCTTGATGAAATTTGACACTAACAAAAGCCGATTATTAGACTCCAAAATCTACGAGGTTGCAGTTTAAAAATGCTGCAACAAGGTAGAAGTATGAAAAATTATTTTGGCATGGGGTCAGATCAGATTGTAATATAATGAAGGATTCTGTGGGAAAGCTTTCTGCTTGATGGTTTACTCAAACCACCTGTTCCTGATTTCATTAAAGTCTACTGTTTGCTTTGTGTCCAGAGGGACATTTTAGAACAAAAAAAGCTTGCTCTAATGTCATCTTTTTCTTTTTGAATGACACTTTTCCCCCCTCCTCACCTGCCTCCCTCCCTTCCTTTTGGACACATAGCTTACAAATCACAAGCTATCTTGGTCTCTGGCCTCCAGAAAGCGTGACCGCCAGGTAAAAGCGTGCAGGACTGCCGTGACTTGCCTGATCAGAACTCTCAAACTTCTTCTTCTCTGTGTGTCTGTGTGTTTGCGCTTTTTTTCCCCCCTCATCCATTCATGTACTCATCTTTTCCTTTCGCTCCGACACTGCACAGGAGCAGGTATGCTGTGTTACTTCTTCCACCACATGCTTGCCGTGGCTTTTTGTTGACTTCTTGCCTACAAAAATCATCGCTTTCCTGCACCGATTTACATTTGAGTTCACACCTGAGCGTGGTAAATGTTTTAGCGCAGGTCAGCTCCGCCTGTCTCATTCCTGACAGCTTTTTTTGTTGTGTTGTGTTCCTCCAAAGGCAGTTCTTTTAGAACAACGAGCGACTGGTATCGAGTCACACAGACGGAGAAATATAAAGAAGCAGTCAGGGGTAGAGATAGAGAGACAAGGCACACTTTGAGGCCGAGGCCTATTATTGTGTTGTCACTGCCTGTGTAGTGTTGTGCTGCTCCTGCACAGGGAGATCCACTCTCTCTGTTTGTGTGTATCCTCTTGACTGCAGCTCAGCATGTTATGATTACACACACACACACACACACACACACACACACACACACACACACACACACACACACACACACACACTGTGTGTTTGTCAGGCTCACAGTCTCACACACAGCCTTCACTATCCGACTGAGGTGGCATTTAAATAATGAGCTTAGTTTGTTTGTGCTGTCCCCTCCAGCCGAGGTGCGTTGTCTGGCCTCGTTACCGTTGCTCATATTCAATACTAATTGTTTCACTCAGAAAGCTGCGTCATTGAGTCGAATTGCTTACATTTAAATGTGACAATAGCGGCGGCAGGCTCGTTTAATTAGAGTCGAACAGCTTCTGGAGGAGTGGTTTTAAAAACGAGACGTAATGGGTTTAATAAGAGGAGTTTGTGTGTGAAGTAGATGTGAAATGCAGTTTTTGGTTTGGCTCTCTGTGAAGAGAACAGCATAAAACGGTGTAATTGTGGCTAGAAAGGGAGACGAGACAGACACCGGCGTCCGTGCACTTGGCAGATTTCTCCTGTTAATTACGGTTATTAATTGAAAAGCTGCAGATAAAAGGATCGCCATCCATCACCACTGTTGTTGTAAATGTGTCACGCTGTTTATATTTCCATCTGTTACCCATACCTCTCTTTAGTAACTGTGCTTTTTCTCTTCGAGTCACTCAAGTCTATCATTTTTTATTTTTTTTATTTAACATTTATGCCCGACAATTCTACAAATGCACTTGGATTGAAAATGCACCATGGGCTGTTGTTAATTTAGCTTGGCTGAGAGAACGTCCACTGCTTGTAATTGTTTGCAGTCTTTTTTTGGAACTTGTATCGGTGTTTGCCATGAAATAGTGTGTAACTGTGCATATATAACTGCTTTTCCCCCTCTGTGATGAGCAGTAGAGATACCAAACATAATATTCCTTAACGTCACATCATATTCTTTTGGTCGTGTGCAAATGTCTTGTGACCCACTTTTAGCTCCTGACCTACCAAGCTAAAGCGTAGCAACACTTTCCATATCGGTGTAACACATGTCAGCCATGACGCATCAGCCAGGACATGGTTGTATGAGCCATTTTCCATCAGAAATACCTTCTGCCACCAGCCAACTGAAATAGACCCAGCTCACACGAGCCAGCATGAATCGATTCCACGAAGTTTGTCTCATCGCCGTTTTAGTAGCATGTCCTACTTCTCATATACATTTCCATAAGAACACACGTCTAATGTTTGCTGGCACACTCTAGATAGAAGAATGTGTTGTTTTCTGCTTTGACATCTGGTTGTGGCTTTGGGTTCAGTGAGACCTCAGAGGATCTAGACAGGTTGTTCAAACTTGTAATTGCTGTTCTGAGTTTATTAAATAGTCTTAATGTGTCTTTTTCTGTGTGTGTGTATGTGTCTGTTCTGTCTGTGTATGTGTATTTTGTTTTTTATTGTTTTGTATGTGTGCGTGTGTGTGTTTACACCCACTCCCGCCCCACAGCTGCAGGAAGCAAAGCAGCTGGAGCGAGAGCGGCACCGGCAGCACTCCCCGGTCACCCAGCACACGGAGCCAGACTCCCCCCAGCTCCAGGCTCACATCCACCCGCCGGCCAAGGGTCTGTCCCAGGAGGCCAACGGGCCCGTCACCCCTCCAACCCCCAGCATCACCAACACATCCACCCCGTCCCCCCCCTCGACACCGGCCCCGGAGGGCAGCAGCAGCAGGTCCGTGCCTGGGGAGGAGCAGAGGGAGCGAGAGGAGCAGGGGCCCGTCTACGAGAGCCCGGATCCAGAGAACGGCTCAGATTTCTGTGTGGCTGAAAATGAACAGACTGAGGCAGATCAAGCCACCGCAGCAGCACAGAGTAAGAGTTATTTTATTCTCCTATCTTTTTATACTCTGTATCCTGACTTTCATTAATTATTTTCCAAAGACAGAAGTACTATAATGACCCCTTTGGTTTGCAATTTTGAATCTTCTGCTCCAATATCGGGTTTTGACAAGTAAAAAATGTCAATATTCAGAAGCCTAATGACAAATGCTATTTTAAAATGCTTTTTAACTCATTGATAAGTCAAAAGTCTTGAAATTTGGTATGGACATACTTTGGGCAAGTATCTAACAGTATAACTTTGAAATGTTTAGATTACATTAAAAAATCACACTTTTATTAATAGTCAAAGTCAGGATTTTTGAAAAATGAATACAATTTTCTTTTCTTTTTTACACTGCATACGTGTGCATATATTTCACATTCAACTTGTTATGAGTTCATAGATACCAAATACTTGATTGTGCCATTTTCTTATCGTACTATTGTATATCTAATCTTTGGGCACATGGGACTACTGTTCTTTCCTAAAATATAATGGAGTCTGTTGCAAAAACAGTAGTCCCAATTTCTTCACATTTGTGCTTTAGGCAAGCCCAGAGAACACTTCCAAAATAAAATTAAATCTCCATACACACACTTGATAAAGAGCCATAGAAAAGTTTAACATCACATCTTTTAAACATTTCATATCTCTGTCTCTATATCTACGTTCTGGGCCGGTGTGTTTGCTGATGAAAAGTGTTACAGTGAATCACATCCTGAATACGCTCGATAAAAGCCTCGCTCTTGACGTTCTGTACAATTTCATTCAAAGAAAAGAAAGCCGTCAGAAACCAGTGTTTACTTTTGCAAACATTTGACACCACATTCAGCGATATAATGGCTCATTCACTGAGAGAGCAGCTGGTGTAGAATATGAAGAGCATTAAATGTGGTCTGTCAATGACATTGTAGCTTTATGGATGCTGGCCCAGAATGCACTATGCTTATAGCAGAAAGGATGTGTTGATTGCCCTCTGCACCTTTTTAGAGGGTGTGTTTTCTTAAACTGTGTGTGTGTTGTTCAGATGCAGCATCACAGCAGCATCCAGAGGCAGGCGAGGAGGAGGAGGTGACACCAAACTATGAGGAAAAAGCCCAGGAAATCGTCCAGAGTATCCTGCAGGAGGTGGTCAATACTGTTGCAGGAGGTGAGATGTCTTCTGTATGCAGTAAAAATAATATATATATATGTCAAGTGGATGGTTTTGTCATGGTGCATTAGCAGCAGTTTAATGAAACGCAAGTTCAGCCACTACTCTGTTTTTTGTTCCGTGCAGCTCCTATGAGCCCTTTTCAGTTTGCTCACCCTTTGTTTGCTATAGAATCATTTGAATTTGCACTTCCCCACTAAATACCTGTGCAAATTTGCACCTGATTCTGTGAGTTGGAGATTTTTTTTTTATGCAAAACTGACCCTTGCAAATTTAGAGCTCCAGCCACAGATGTAATTTATCCTCCCATTATTTCCACATTCCTTTCTTAAATGCATATGGAAAATGGTTACTGATCAAACAAGCTGCGCCTCAAGCGAACTGACAACATAACAAGCACCTCTCTCGGTACGAAATGTGTCTGAAAGGAGATGCAAAAGTCTCTAAACCCGCCATCTGCTGAGCAATAACAGCCTAAGTTCCTGGGAAGCTACGCTATAATTTTAGGTCATGTCAAGCTCCCTGAAGTTCCCTTAGATGCTGATAAAAAGAAGGCAAAGCACTCTGTCTTTGTGTGCAAAAGTTAAAAGAAGCCTCTATTTTTTTTTTCCTATGGCTGCGTCATTAAATTGTACACACACAAAGAGTCGTGCTTCGGCCTCCCTTTTCAAATACACTTTTACCCTTGAGCAGCAATTTGACAAACAGGCTTTAAGGGTCGGGAGGAACATTGAGCAGAAATGCACTCTAGTGTCCTCTCTTAACCTGAAAGTCCTCTTTGAACATGCTGTTTACTAATGTGCCGCTGTCATTTTCTCTCTTTGTACTTGACCAGAACATCATGTCAAACTCCAGCTTAAGATCTGATAGTTTAATGTTGCCTTACTGGTCCCGGTGGAGGGTGTTTCAAGGTGTTTTTCTTTATTGAGACTAGAGGTCAATGTGTCACCCTCCGTCAATCCAACTCCTCCCTGCTCTATCATCACCACAGGCCACTGCTTGGACCCCACCAACCTTTGCTCTGACACCAAGGAGTCCGGCGGCGAGGGCGAGGGCGAGCCCGCGGAGTCGGAGCCGGCTGAAGCGGTGACGGAGGGCACCCAGAGCTCTCTGGAGGACGAGGGCACGCTGGGTAGCGACAGCGAGCACGTCCACGCCAACGGCATCCCCGGCACGCCTATCTCCGCCAGCTTCACGCCCTCGCTGCCTGATGACAGACTGTCTCTCTCGTCCAATGACACGCAGGTGAAGGACGGACCAGAGTTATTACATTTTTGTTCTAAGTTTAAGTCAAAGTGAGATCTGCTGCTAAAGGTTAAGGTGAATGGGGTAAACATTTAACTAATATGTATCACCATGAAACTTACCCAGCTGATTACTTGCATTAAGACAAATATTTTTTGTATTACAAGTTTTCTGAAATTTTACGTTTAAATATGCAAATGAGGCATTATCTTATTAAATATGTGCTAATTTGCATACATTTCAGGAACAGAAATGTGAACATTGGATAAACCCAAGTTCTAAATTCTTCATTTTGTTGACATATTAGAGTCAAAGGTTTTTACAGAAGGAATTTTAGATATTTCTTTTTATCACTCCATAAATCCCCATAAAAAATAATGTCAACAGCCATAAAAAAAATCCATTTTCGCCATGTTTTTAGGAATAAAATGTTGTGTAAATCAGACTATGAATGATGTATGAACAAACCCCTCTGTATAAACCTTCAGAATATAGAGAGGAATGAAACTGGAAAGTTTGGTGTATGTAAGTGCAACTGAAGTGGAGACTTCTGGCTCAGAGTCTGAGAGAAAACGGCCTTTAAAGATATGTAATGTAAAATTTCGTACATTTTGACGCTACAGGTGAATAGGGTAGAACAATTTCACTAATAGATATCACCATGAAACTTCCCCAGTTGATTACTTACATTAAGACAATTATTTTTTGTATTACAAGTTGTCTGAAATGTTTAAATATTCAAATGAGGCATTATCTAATGCTAACATTTGGTGAATTTAGGAGAAATCTGCAGACGTAAATAGACAAAGTAGTAAAATAAAAACCTAAATGTGTATTTTGGATGTTTTCTTTCCACTAGTCTGAAAGACGACATGTTGTGGAAGCAAAATAACCCCAAATCTCCAAATTGAACAGTGCATGAAAAACTATGTTTTTGCCTTGGGGCATTTTTCGCCTTAAAGTAAGCGAGAAACAGCGGAAATGTTAATGTGCTTCATATTTATGTGTTATGATTGTTGGCTGGAGTTCATGTTTATGATGTAACATTTTGGCCCTGCCGAACTGCTGAGAGTCAACTTGATTTAATCAAAAGACAAAATAATGAAAAAGATCCAGTTTCTTTAATTAAGGTGAACATATTTCCTGGAATGTCTTATGTAATCGCCCTTCTTTTCAGCTGTATATGAAGTCTAGGTGATTGTACTCCTCAGTGTTCAAGGTTAAACAGACCTGGAGGCTTTTAATCATTCAGTGAAAGAAGATGTTACTAATAACTGCACACACTGTTTTTGTTCCTCCGTAGGAGTCGGGAGCAGCGCCGGGCCAGCCGCCAGGTGCAAAGTTCTCCCACATCCTCCAGAAAGACGCCTTTCTTGTCTTTCGCTCACTCTGCAAGCTGTCAATGAAACCGCTGTCCGACGGACCACCTGATCCCAAGTGAGAATTCATATTCCATGTAGTGTGCAACAATGGGATCATTTGTTTGGTTTAGTATTTCAGCCAAGTGAAATATTTTTTTGTGCACAAAAAGTGAGAGATGTACTTTAACCCAATGGGACATTTATAAGAAGGTATAGAAGTCTGACTTAGAAATAACATCAGTCACAAACTTTGTCTTTTACTGGACATATTTTCCAGCTTTTGCTCATAAACACACCAGTAGTTGAAGGTCATGTTCGGATCTGAAAATCTCAATAACGGCTGATGAATTTTGAGATTAGTAATATGTTAGTGAGTGAACCCCCCCTGTATTCCCTCAGTTATTATTCTGTGTATAATAATAATTGAGGTGAGTCATGGTTTAAAATGAGGGTCGCTCCAGTGATTACGGAAGTGTTTTGATAAAATGGTGATGAAGGAGACAATGAGGCATCGCTCAGCATTTTCTGAATCACTTCCTGGTTTCATGAATCCCTTTTTAACCGTTTCCCCTTTTTCAAAGCACCAGAAAGGAAAAATAATCAGATTTTTGCCATCATTCAATATGACTTCTGACCAAAAAGAGTCATCTGATTGGCTTTAGTGAAACAGGACTTCCTGCATCTGGTTTCTGTGTGTAACTCAATTCACGCAGTGTCTGTGGGGTGACTTTGATATTTGTTTGGTTACTTTTTTAAAATTTATTTAATCTTTTCAATTCTTGAATAGCGTCAGAAAATGAATGTGGTGGAAATGCGAGGGGGGGGGTGCGTGTTTGTGTGTCTGATGAAGGCCACGTCAATAACCTCAGCACTGATGTGCCGTGTCACCAGCAGACAGAAACCTTTTACCTTTCTAACAAGGCTGCTCCCTCCGCCTGATGTTTCACTCTTTGTGTCAAACACACACACACACACACACACACACACACACACACACACACACACACACACACACACACACACACACACACACACACACACCATGTATCTTTATGGTGGATCAGAGGGAACACATCTTGTCTCAGGCTGGGTTATTATGTGCCTGTTATGGGACATCTGTGGTGATTAATAGGACAAAATGTCCAACACGCTGTCCTCCAAACAAGTGTATTAATTATATTTACATCCTCTTGACCATGGCCAAGTCAGACTTTTGTCAAATCTGACATAATTCTCTCTGTGCAATCCTTACCGTACTCTGTTTAGTTGAGTTATTGTGGTTCAAAAAATACTTTCAAATGATATGAAATGAAGTGAGACTCACATTTTACTAGAACAGCCTCTATAACGTAACATCAAACTCAGTGTGATCCCTCCTGTTTCTCTAGAATTATGGGTAATGTAGTCTTTTATACAACACTTAGGATTTAGATTCATCTGTGCATCCTTTTACCATTGCTTAATGTATAAATGACAATAATATATGGTATTTTACATTGAACAGTTTCTCATAAACTCGTCACATATTCTTGCTCTGAAGAAGAATGCATGTAGGGCTGGGAGATAAATCAAATTTCGGCTTCCAGCGATTATGAAAACAAGATAATCGAGATAAAACAATTATTGTGCCGCATGCTGTTGTACAATGATGCTCTCGTTTTGTCTTGTGTTATAAATCCAGCGCACCCCTTTCCTTTACAGCGGCGCACCCAAACTCAGTCTTAGCCAGGCTGTGGCATGTTTAATTAATTTATTTGTTTTTTTTATTATTATTTAAATGTATACATATTCATATATTATATTTGATTTATTATTTATTTTAATCTAATTTATTTGTATTAATTTTATATTATTTATTTAAATGTATATATTTATATATTATATATGATTTATTTTATTTATTTATCTCTTTTTCAATTGTTGTTTTTCAGTTGAATTATATTTAAAGTTCAAGAAAATCCACAGTTAAAAAGGTTCAATAAATGCATGATGTTTCCAAAGTCAATGAGAAATCGTGTTAAATAATCGTGATCTCAATATTGACCAAATTGCCATAATCGAGCGGCCCTCAATGCATGTGTATGCTTTGACAGAAGTGTCCCTTTTAGGGAGGAAAAAAGTCCATATTTTTGGGCACTTGCAGAAGCAGCAGAGACACATTTTGTTGTGCCACATAAATCCTACTTTGTCTGCGTGCCAGAGATGGAAGACATTGCACTGAGGCAGCCAATCTCAGCATATAAAGTAGCTGAAAGTATGTTTTTCTGAGCTCCAGTTTTTCTGTCCTGCTGCTGCCGCAGAAAAGCAGTTCAGACGAGCCGAGGCTCTACACGCAGAGGAGCTTTGATTTAGTTGGCCTCGCGTTTCTTTGATGGCTGTTGAAGATTTTAACTCTCAGATGGAGAAATCAGTGTGATGTGGTCTCAGTGTGCATTACGCCGCCATTTCTTTGAGGTGTAACTTTTCTTGAAGGACAGATAATTTGCCTGTAAGTACTTGGTTTTAGCGAGACTTTTTCTTTTCTTTTTATCGCTGAATGTATTGTATGTCTGAAATGTTAATGCTCGTCTGATTGGACAATGTGTTCTCGGAGCCTCGAGCAGATGGCTGGAAAAGTGTTTTATGCAGGAGCCAGCTTCATTCCCACAGGCTTAGGGTACACAATATGAGAGACCTGCACTCTCTGCACAAAAATACACAATCAGTCTTTCCTCTCTTGCTGCGTTTTAATGTTATCAATATATTACCATGTCCTTCCCTATTGAAATATTCAGACTGACCTCATGATAATACCAGCACTGTGTCTTATACATTTTCCCCTGATTTTACACGAGTAGTTGCAATAGTTTCACTGGTTAATATGCTGTCATCACATCCATGGAAGCACTGCTTGAATTTCCTCCTCTTCCTCAGGTCCCATGAGCTGCGATCGAAGGTCCTGTCCCTCCAGCTGCTGCTGTCCATCCTGCAGAACGCCGGGCCCATCTTCAAGACCAACGAGATGTTCATCAACGCCATCAAGCAGTACCTGTGCGTGGCCCTGTCCAAGAACGGCGTCTCCTCCGTGCCCGAGGTCTTCGAACTCTCGCTCTCCATCTTCCTCACTCTGCTCTCCCACTTCAAGACGCACCTCAAGATGCAAATCGAGGTAACGTGTTCAGTGTGCTCATGGAGAGGATCTCAGGTTTCGTTGACAGTTTCTCAGACTGAAAGTGTCTGCTGACAGACTGAATAGACCTTAACACGATGACGATGAGACACATTTTTTCTTTAACACCTGATGTAGTTTTTCAACAACTTCTTATCTTATCTTCACTGGAAAGCTTTTAAAGTGATGCAACGAAGGCCGTCAATACTACCAAAACACACGCTTGCTTTCTGACAGCTGTTACCTGCTGCTCTCATTCTTCAGCAGCTCGTCTCTGTGTGTTCATTTTTTCTCAGCTGCATTTACATTCACATTATGCAGGAAAAAACCTGATGAACCGGTTGGCTCATTACAGCAGCTATATTTAAATATTATCCACCCACCAGTTCTTGATGGGAAACAACAGTTTCACACCTTCTCTGGCAGCTGACAGTCTTTCTGGGAAATTAATGACTTAAGATTGCAAAAAATATGAATCGCAGCAGATTACGGTTACAAAAGCGGCACCAGGGCTGGGTGATATGGACAAAATCTTCTATCCCGATATAGATAATTTCATATTTTGATAACGATATATATCACAATATAGCATGTTTTCTCGTAGTTCAATAAATAAATATATGAATTAATAACCAGATGGTAAAGCCTATTTTTGTCTACTTGTGTGAACTAATTATTTGACAAATGAAAAGTATTTTCTTATTTAATTCAGAACTTAAGTGCAAATTGAACATAATATTTTCAAGTGTAATTATAAAGAAAAAAATAATAAATATTTCCATATATACAGATTTGTTAATCGCATTGAACTGTAAAAACAAAACCGTAATCCTCAAATGATATTCCTTCAAAATATTTCAGTTTGAGTTAGTATGTGCTTATCATTATTATCAATTTAGACAATGTACTTGTGTATCACGATATCTTGATATATGATTTAATCACAATACGATTCCATTGAAAGACGATAAATCATCATTTAAGGGATAATGTGCAGCGAGCCGGTCGTTGTTATGAAATAATGACCCGCTAGCTGTACATTAGCCTGCTTATTACACGGCTACTTACTTAAGAAATCAATAATTTGATACAAAAAGAGTCAGAGATGAGAACTGCGTCCATAGCAACGGTCTGTTACACATAGCAACGGGCTGCTATAAAGAAATAACAGATAATAGAACGCTGTGATTGACCAATCAGAATCGAGTATTCAACAAAGCCGTGTAATTAATTGAATTATCGTCCAGCCCTAAGCAGCACTGTAGAAGTGATCATTTAAATATAGCTTTTATATAGCTTAATATAGCTTTTACCTACAGTGTATTGGTTCAGAGTGTTTCCCTGTTGAAGAACACCACATACGAAATACTCTGACAGTCTGACTCCATCTCTCAATGCAGCAGGCAGCTGACACCGGTGCTGTATGAGAGATGTGCTTTCTCACAGAGTACTGTAACATTTCTCCACCTCGGTGCAACTGAGAGTTGCACTCTGACCTCCTTTCTGCTGCCCACAGTTTATTCTTCTGTTTGATTTGGTTCAAAGTTTTTTTTTAACGCGTGACCACCTGCTGTATTTGCTGTGAAGGAAACTCATGTGGGCTCCCGGAGAATATAGTGTGTGTTGTGTGTGTGTGTGTTGGCCCTGCAGGCAACTGATGGTGTTTTTGTCCGCAGGTGTTCTTCAAGGAGATTTTTCTGTACATTCTTGAGACGTCCACAAGCTCCTACGACCACAAGTGGATGGTCATACAAACCCTCACTAGAATATGCGCAGGTTTGTTTTCATTTTATTCTGTTTTAACATCGATTGTTTCGTATTATTTGATAATGAGGCAGTAATGGAGGCTTAGGAGAGAAACTAAATGTGTTTAATCACATCATCAGTTTTTGAAAGGGTTCAATTAATTTAATGATTATAATGAACCTATAATTATTTCTGCTTGCTTGTGTACACAGTCTGTATTTGTATCATATACTCTCACTGAGAAACTCTCTCTGTGTCTCTCAGATGCCCAGAGTGTGGTGGACATCTACGTCAACTATGATTGTGACTTGAATGCTGCTAACATATTTGAGCGGTTGGTCAATGACCTCTCGAAAATTGCGCAGGGTCGCGGAGGCCATGAGCTCGGCACAACGACCCTACAGGTGATATTTTTTCTCTCCTTTTCTAAAAAGTATTTTTGCTTCATTTGGTATTACTGTTCTATAAAATTTTATATTTATTATGTTTTTACACTTATATATAATATTTTGTATCTCTTTCTAGGAGCTGACCCTGAGAAAGAAAGGCCTTGAATGTCTAGTGTCCATCCTGAAGTGTATGGTAGAATGGAGTAAAGACCAGTACGTCAACCCCAACTCCCAGACCAGCCTTGGTAAGACATGCTCAACATGAATGTCTTTTTTAAGACTTTGTGGCAGCGATCAAACTCAAACTGAATACGACTGACAAGAAAATGACCTTTCTGTCTCTACACACTGACTAAATATTTGTTCTTTAGACTCATAGGTGGCAGAGTTCATGTTTGTATTTGAGTCTAGGTCAATATAAGAGAAATGAAACACACATGGATATTATTACTGCTGAACTATCGCTGTATTCCTTATTATTATTATATCAAGACGTGATTTGGTTGAATTGAGTGGTTTGAATTTACAGCTTAAATACAGATGCTGGACTTGTTTGTGTGCCTGCAATTTTCCGCCTTGTTGGCCTTTGCCCATAAAAACCCAGATTGTTGTTTTTCCTCAGCAGTCTGTGGAGAATTGAACTGTGGAAAGTGTGTGTCAGAGTGGAGACTGCCAAGGTTATAACTACGGTAGACTTTCCCCCTGATCAGCTCGGTCTTTGGCAGCGGTTCATCATTGAGGTTAACTGGGGTTAGCGATAAAGCTCACATCCATCAGCTCGGCCGCAATCAGCTGCAGGATTGACAGTTGGCATTCATCAGGGAAGCTACCGCTCTGAGGAGGGAAGTGAGCGTTCATCAGCTCAGCTCCAGCCATAGGAGGCAGTGAGATAATGCCCATAGGCCGGCGCAGACAGGCTAATCCAGAAGGTTTAGTATAAAACAGAGCGATACCCGGAGCCGAGCCGCTCTGAAACGCCCGTCTGCAACATGAGACTGGCCGCTGGGTCTTCTGCACACCGGAGGATTTCTGTTTTTATACAAAGGAGCAGCTCAAACTGTGGAGCAAGTTCAATTTTGTGAAAGAGCTGGAAAAGATATCCCACAAGCCCCTGGATCTATCCACAGGCTAGCCTCGGGCTAAGCCTGTCAAGGCTAACCAGCAGAGGCAGCTGTGTTCACTCACAGGGACGTTATCTTACCAAAACTTATGACAAGTCCGTAATCTAGCAGAGCTCATGGGTCAAAATTTGAATTTTGAATGTTAAATTGGGGATTTCAGACCGAGACTATGTTCTTCCTCGGGCAATAATAGTTGTGATTACAATACATTGATGCATTACAGTACAATATATCACCTTCACTCGACTCACACCTTTGTCCCTTGTTGTGTCATTTTCTCCCCTTTTTCTTTGTATGTCTTCAAAGCAAGAGCAGGTAATACTAGAAGAATACAGCTAGAGCGTGTTGCTGTGATGGGAATCGTTTGTTTGAAGCCTGTTGTGTCTGTAGCTTTACATGATTTTGTTACTAGTCTTCTATAACCTGTGTTGTTTGTAAGGTTTCCCACTTACTGTACGCCCCATAGATTGTAACCAAAACCGTGTGTGGATTAATTAAAGTAATGGTAGAAGTATTTCCCAAGTACACAGCTTAAACTTTCAGTTAGAGCTGCAACGATTAATTGGCAACTATTAAATTAATCGCCAACTACTGTATTTTGAAAATTAATTACTCACTTAATTTTTGAAGGGGAAAAAAAGTCAAAATTCTCTGATTCCAGCTTCTTAAATGTGAATATTTTCTGGTTTCTTTACTCCTCTATGACAGTAAACTGAATATCTTTGAGTTGTGGACAAAACAAGACATTTGAGGACGTCATCTTGGGCTTTGGGAAACACTGATTGACGTTTTTCACCATTTTCTGACATTTTATAGACCAAACAACTAATCGATCAGTCGAGAAAATGATCAACAGTTTAATCAACAATGAAAGTAATCGTTAGTTGCAGCCCTACTCTCAGTTAATTTTCCCCTCCTCCCTCTGTATCCCTCCAACTTTTTCTCTCTACGCTAGAATGGAGCACACTGCCAGCTCACATTACTGTGACACTGTCCTGAATGTTTTAAAGAGTTTCCGATGTGTAATCAGACGCCTGGCCGTAGCTCAGGGTTACTGGGTGGACCCGCTCCAATAGCAGCAGCAGCAGGATTAAAAAAAAAAAAAACACCTCTCTTGGCCTCTAAATTCTGTCTGCTTCCTCTTTGACTGCCTGGAGCTTTTTAGATAACCCTCCTTTTATAATATCCTCCCCTCAAACCCTGCCGTGCACCTGCTCTGTGTGAATAAGTTTTCTGGAGTTGGTTAGGCTGCGGTCTTGTGTGCATGTGTGAGTAACACCAGTGTGCACACCCTCCCTGGCAAGAACAATCACTAAGAAGGCCTCAGGGTCATTTTGTTCTGTGTGTTGCAGTTTCCCCTTTCAATTACTGAAGTCTCTCTTCCCGCAGTACCAGCGTTAAGTTAGCTCATCTCATAAGCCTCCAGGCTGAGTTTGTGTACCGGAGTTTCAATTAAAAACTCTCACCTTTGTGGTAGAAATACTTGGTTTATTTCCACTCGTCTATCATCCCCTCAGGGTTATCTTATCTCGTGTTTTTTTGCTCCTCAGGCCAAGAGAAACCATCAGAGCAGGAGAACACGGAGACCAAGGCCCCGGAGACCATAAACCGCTATGGGAGCATTAACTCTCTGGACTCCACAGCCTCGTCTGGCATCGGCAGCTACAGCACCCAGATGTCAGGCACCGACAACCCCGAGCAGTTTGAGGTCCTCAAGCAGCAAAAGGAGATCATTGAGCAAGGCATTGACCTGTAAGTTTCACTACGCACACTCACATTAATCATTTTATCCTGTTGTTATTGTGCATCGGCTACAGTGTGCTCCGTGTCTCTGCTTTCTACACAGGTTCAACAAGAAACCAAAGAGAGGAATCCAGTACCTTCAAGAGCAAGGCATGCTGGGTACAACCCCAGAGGATCTTGCTCAGTTCTTGCACCAGGAAGAGAGGCTTGATTCGGTAACAAGTCACCCTGTTTTCATTCAAATTTCTCAGCGAAAGCCAAGTGCAGACCACAAGACCTTCAAAATCACAGACATGAGGGTGCACAAACTACACAACTGATCACGATATTCAACAAGAACATGTAAGAAGTCACCGTTTGGCAAATTGTGCCGGTTTTTGAGGTGCAGATGTAATGCATTCTACCCCAAAAACATGTGTCGTATGTATCAAGTAGACTGGTGTAAAAACAGCACAGATTGGGGGGGAAAAACTGGTTGGATTACAAAAATACGTCATCCCTGCAGCACTGTATTCTAGTCGAACGTAATTCATATCAACGTTATCTCCAGCGTCCACATTTGTCTCAGACTCGTGGCAAAAGTCTTGTAGTCTGCACTAGCAGCTAGCAGACTGGACAACAGACAGCTCATTCAACACCAGCACCTTTGTTGGATTTGTTTGTGGAGTCTTCTTAAAGAAAATAAGCGTCCACCAGCTGAAGTAGCAGCTCGGCAAATAAACAAATGCATCTCAACAAATGCTGCCCTTTCTGCCTGCCACAGCACACAGAACAAGCCACACAATAATCTAATGGCCGTCCACCACCGGCAGCGTAACTCCAACGAGGAGCACGCTCGCTTTGATTGGACAGCCTCGAGGGTGTCAGTGCACAGCAGTTATCAGCATTAAAGAGCGTTCATAACATCTGGTTAGATGCAGTGGCACCACAGCAGAGTGGATAACCATGAACATGTATTTCTCTAATCCACACTGACTACTGCTGTTAGAGCTGTGCTTCTTATTAGAGGAAAGGCAGACAAGTACGCTGCTCTTTTACAGTGTTGAAATACATTTTCTCCGTCTGCTTTTCCCTCTTACGACGAGAGAGTTGAAGAGCAACTTATTGCAATTCCAGTGAGAGTGTCGAGCTCTCAGTCGGCTCATACCAAATTGGACACACGGGGTGTAACAGCACAGCCTTTCTGGTTCTTTTGGCAGGATTTTCTGTATGTTACATTGCAGTATGTTAAAAATAAGACTGATCTCTACGTTTTGCTCTCCTAGACTCAAGTGGGAGAATTCCTTGGGGATAATGACCGCTTCAATAAAGAGGTGATGTACGCCTACGTGGATCAAATGGACTTCCAGGGCAAAGACTTTGTTTCTGCACTAAGGACGTTCCTGGAGGGCTTTCGGCTCCCCGGAGAAGCCCAGAAGATTGACCGGCTCATGGAGAAATTCGCAGCGAGATATCTCGAATGCAATCAGGGGTGAGTTTACATCTCTTGGCTGGAAAATCCTCGCTGTGGAAATAGCTGAATTTGATTCAACGTGACCCACATACAAGATGCTGCTATTAATATGCGTTGTGTCTATTCCCTCCTCTTCCCTTCAATTTTCCAGGCAAACCCTCTTTGCCAGCGCTGACACCGCATACGTCCTGGCCTACTCGATCATTATGTTGACAACAGACCTCCACAGTCCACAGGTAAGCGCTCCACCTCAGTGAGGCGGCAGCCCTTTGGGGATGACAGCAGTCATTCCCTCAGATATCAGCGCAACATAAATCACCAGCAGCTTTTCTGACCCGTATCCTTGTTGTCGTCTGCAAAAGGTGAAGAATAAAATGACAAAAGAGCAATACATCAAGATGAACCGCGGCATCAACGACAGCAAAGACCTTCCTGAGGAATACCTCTCGGCCATCTACGACGAGATTGCGGGGAAAAAGATTGCCATGAAGGAGACGAAAGAGCTCACCATGAAATCCAACAAGCAGAGTGAGTCTCGCTGCTATGGGGTGTCTCAAAGATGTAATAACATTCTCCAGTTATTATCCAGAGCCGTTTGCCTGATGTCTTTGTTGCTGTGATCCTTTTGAATGAGACACAAGGAGCAAAGAAATTGCAAAAACCCATTCAATGGAAGGGTTATACGCAATGCTGGAGCTCTTTTTGAGGCATAATGAAAATATACAATAGTTCTTCAACTTTGCCATCAATTATTCTGTGAGAAACACTTGAGTGAGCTGCTTAAAATGATAATAAATAGGCATGAAGAGACCTATTGTCGCTTTTAGTTTCAGTAGTTCAGCCTCCTTTTGACACTTTGCAGAGCTCGTAAGATGAAAAGCTGCGGTGTTTTCCTTGCTGAGTTTGTTTGGTTGCTGTACAAAGCTCTTTGTGTGTGTGTCTGACCGTGTGTATGTGTGTGTTGTCGCTCAGGTGTGGCCAGCGAGAAGCAGCGGCGTCTGCTGTACAACGTGGAGATGGAGCAGATGGCCAAGACGGCCAAAGCTCTGATGGAGGCCGTCAGCCACGTCCAGGCTCCCTTCACCAGCGCCACACATCTGGAGCACGTCAGGCCCATGTTCAAGGTAGAACACACACACACACACACACACACACACACACACACACACACACACATATAACACAGTTTCACACACAAATTGGACACCTCATCCTTGTGTCGTCCCTCAGCTGGCATGGACTCCCTTCCTGGCAGCGTTCAGCGTGGGTCTCCAGGACTGCGATGACACCGACGTGGCCTCGCTGTGTCTGGAGGGCATCCGCTGTGCCATCAGGATAGCGTGCATCTTCTGCATACAGGTATCGCAGTCTTAACTGGTTTAATTAGTGTCGGTCTGTATCTTTTTACCTCACAGTATTTTGACACACTGCCTTGTCTTTTTTGCCTCAGTTGGAGAGGGATGCGTATGTGCAGGCCCTGGCGAGGTTCACCCTGCTGACCGCCAGCTCTGGCATCTCAGAAATGAAGCAGAAGAACATCGACACCATCAAGACCCTCATCACTGTGGCCCACACGGACGGCAACTACCTGGGCAACTCCTGGCACGAGGTTCGCTGTTCCCTCATCACTTTCACTCGCTTTATTTCCTCATCTCACCTTATCTGTTTTTCCTCATATCTTCCTTTCCTGATTCAAGCAATGAGCCACAATAGACCTCAATTCCCAAATGGGATGTGGATGTATTTATTTTAGAGTCGTTGCTGTGCACAACATGAAACAGACTAACGCAGCCTCTTGTGTGTTGTTACTTCAAAAAGATGTCAAACATTGTATTTAAAACTAAATAAAGTAAAAAATCTTAGTAAATACAGTTTATTCTATTAACATGTGTTGCTCTCCAAACAAGCAGTGCATGTTTTAAAGGTCCCATAATATGTTCATTTTCAGGTTCATACTTGTATTTTGGGTTTCTACTAAAACATGTTTACATGCTTAACTGTTCAAAAAAACCTTTATTTTCCTCATACTGTCTGTCTGAATATACCTGTATTCACCTCTACCTGAAACGCTCCGTTTTAGCACATTTCAACGGAATTGCATTGCTAGGCAACAGCTTTGGTCCATTTTCACTTCCTGTCATTCACATAGGCTTTGTCCGAAATCACATACTATGCACTACATACCCAATATGTGTACTATCGTTCAACATACTTTTGTGTGAACAAGTAGTATGTAACTTTTCAGACGCACTGGGCAGTAATTTACGTCGTCACTTCCTGCGAGCCTCCTTGCAGGTTGAACTCGTGTAACCATGGTAACCCGTGCCAACCTCAAGCGACGGTTTTTGAGAATCAAAGTCTGAATTAATTTAAAATATATATTACGCCTAGCAAAGTGAAATCTTATACTTACTGTTAAATTGAAGCGTTATTGAGGTTACATAGCTGTCCGTCAACATCTGTTATGAATGTTGTCATCACTACTGCATTGCATTATGGGATATTTATTTCGCTGTAGTGTCCAGCATTGCATACTGTAATAATTCACTGGAAATAGTATACAATTCGTGTACTATAGGTTTCATACTAAGGTTTCAGACATACTAAAATATCCCACATACTGTTTTAGCGTACTAAATAGCATGTTAGTGTGGAATTTCAGACGCAATCTATATATATTGTAGATTTGTGACATCACAAAATTACAGAAATCCCGACAGCTTGTTTCAAACGCAGAGTTTCTGAATATGGGCTGTGTGTATTTCTGTATGGATTGAGTGTTTTGATACTTTCACAGTAATTAGATAGCACTTAAACCTGATATATAATTTAAAAAAAAAGAAAAATCTCACTTTTTACAATATGGGACCTTTAATTTAAACTATAGCTTTATAAAATAGATGCTGACCCAACCAAAAACCATATCTCCTAGTCCCCTCTTCTTCCATTCTGTCCCAGTTTTCCCTGTGTCTATTTCTGTTACTTTCTGCAGTGTTTGTTTCTCTAAATACGCCCCTGTCTCGTCTCTTCTCAGATCATGAAGTGCATCAGTCAGCTGGAGCTGGCTCAGCTGATCGGTACCGGAGTGAAGGCACGCTACATCTCAGGGACGGTACGGGGCAAAGAGGGCTTCATTACGAGTACGAAGGAGCAGAGCAACGACGAGTACCTGGGTCTAGGTCAGCACCAACTCATAAATACATATTGTAAAGCAAGTCCAGCATCACAGCCTGGTCCTGTTTGTCTTTGTAAAACAAGCTCATGAATGATAATTGTTTTTATATTTTGTAATCCGCTGTGCTTGGCTCTGTAGTTGGAGGGACGGTGGACCGTAAGCAGATCGCCAGCATTCAGGAGTCCATCGGAGAGACCAGCTCTCAGAGTGTGGTGGTGGCTGTGGACAGGTACTGTAGTCAACCTCAACTGAAAAAGACTGATTAAATGATTAAAAACACATTGAAAGGCAGGTAAACTGGTTATGCATTAAATGTAAGCAGTATGTTTTGATCAAACATCTTTTTTGCATCAGACAAAGTTCACATCCCCTCATATTTTGGTCAATTTTTTCCATGCAATGTGGCTTTTAAATAGTTATTGTCATGTATTTTTCTGTTTTAGGATATTCACTGGTTCTACCAGACTGGATGGTAACGCAATAGGTGAGTCTAGCTTCATACTGTTATTCTTATTGCTCCAAGGACAGGTACATTCTAGCTATATTTGATTGCCGTGCGTCACTTTGCCGCACAAAGCACCCTTTCTTTTCTCATTGCCAACGTATTCTATCTATTCGTCTTCAGTTGATTTCGTGCGCTGGCTGTGTGCTGTGTCCATGGATGAGCTGGCCTCGCCCACACACCCACGTATGTTCAGCCTGCAAAAGATAGTCGAGATCTCCTACTACAACATGGGCCGCATCCGGCTGCAGTGGTCCAGGATCTGGGAGGTTATCGGAGACCACTTCAACAAGGTGGGTGAGGATCGGCTCCTCCGGGGAAGGAAGTCGTGATACAGAAGAAGAATAATTTTTAAGACACTGATACAGTATAGTTCTGTTGAATAGAAAGAAACTAAAAACAGTGTCATTGATAATCTGTAAAATCACGAGGATAAACTTCCACAGTTGGGAAGTGAGCTGCAAAGGACTTTCTCTCCCGCCTTCTGTTTTACAGAAAGCTGATTTCAGTCGCTGATAAACACAAAGTGTTGCCAGAAAAGCTTTCTGGTAGTTTGTTATTCAAGGACACGTCTCTCATTGAGGCTCACTGAGTGGCTGCAAACTGAGTGTAAAATCAAATCCTCGAAATAGTCATTTATCATGTTGGAAAGTGGATTTTAAGATATATTTTTTTGTTTCTTCTGCTACATGCTTGTTATTCAGTTGCAAGTCTGAATGAAGGAACCGTTTGTTCTTGGAACGCTGCACTTGTTCAATTTAAGAAAATGGTTAAAAATATAAAAAAGCAAACAGGGTGATGTTGCTGAAATATGTTTTATCTCCATGCAGGTTGGCTGTAGTTCCAATGAAGACGTGGCCATTTTCGCGGTGGACTCTCTCAGGCAACTGTCCATGAAGTTTTTGGAGAAGGGGGAGCTGGCCAACTTCAGATTCCAGAAAGACTTCTTGAGGCCTTTTGAGCACATCATGAAAAAGAACAGGTAAAGTTTGTTGCTCCGTCCATGTAAATCTGTAGCGCCGGATGGTGCTAACACAAGGCCATCACTGTGGCTTTGAGTAGTAACTATTTCTGGGCTGTTTCTCACATGGCTGCAGACTCACACTCCCCCCCCCCTCCTCAACCTCCGTAGCAGCTCTCTGCCTCGTCTGTTATTCATTCTCTTTCTTCCTCTGTCTCTACTCTCTCTGTCCTTCTTATAGCAGTGAGTAAGCGTACTGTTATGCTCGGAGAAAAAGCAGCGAGCGGGTGACCCATTTCAGTCTGTTTGCATTACCCTTTCAGTGGATTCATGTAAAACCTTTCTTAAGTCTTGAATGGATTTCTGAACAGCTATCAGTTATAAATGAGTTTGATTTTGCCGTCGTAATTGTCTGCGTGCGGCACGTCAAAAATCCAAGCTGTTTTTACTGCAGCGCACTTTCATTCATGTGAAAGAGGAGAGTAGCAGTGTAAGTATAAATCCACCCACAGATTGAGCATGCTGAGAGCTTCAGCAGAGAGGAGATGGCGGGCAGCCATGAAAACCCTGCAGCGCAGTGTGTCCATTAGACGCACTCACGCTGCCCTCCTCTGTGTGTGTGTTGGTGTGTGTGTGCGGAGGCAGAGCTCTTCTCTCATTCATAACTACTGAGCAATTAGGAATGCTCTTCACTATGGCAACAGTTGCTGTCGTGCTAAGACTAGCCAGTGCTGGATTAATGATGCTGCCTGAAAATGGGAAATCAAGAGCTTTTAAAGATAATTGACATCAATGAAGAGATGAGTTTCCTTCTTTTCATTTGATTGACTCTTATGCCTTCCTACTTTCTTATCTACTCCTCTTCCTCAACTCTTTTTTTTTGTCCTTCCAATCCACTCTTCTTACCCACTATTTCCCGTCCAGGTCTCCCACCATCAGAGACATGGTGGTGCGCTGTATAGCCCAGATGGTTAACTCCCAGGCGGCGAACATCCGCTCAGGCTGGAAGAACATCTTCTCTGTCTTCCACCTGGCTGCGTCTGACCAGGACGAGAGCATCGTAGAGCTGGCCTTCCAGACCACCGGCCATATCGTCAGTAAGTCCAGCAGCACACACACTGACACCTAAGGATGTAATAACGTCACTTTTTTTAACCAGTTACATTCATCTTGTGGTCATCATCTCTCTTTCCCCTTCATCTCTCTTTATCCACCTCCATCCACCCCTCTGTTATTCTACCTTAATCTCCCCCTGTCCGTCTCCACAGCGAATGTATTTGAAAAGCACTTTGCGGCCACCATCGACTCCTTCCAGGACGCCGTTAAGTGTCTGTCCGAGTTCGCCTGTAATGCCTCCTTCCCAGACACCAGCATGGAAGCCATCCGCCTCATCCGACACTGCGCCAAATACGTCTCAGAAAGGCCGCAGGTCAATGTCAGGCCCTGCTTTATACTGAACAGTTTGTTCCTTACTGTAAAGGAGAGAATAATGCAGACACTGTAGCTTTAAAGAGGACCTATTGTGCTTATTTTCAGGTGCTTACTTGATTTTTTGGTTTCCCCTCCTGACAAGCCCACCTAACTTTTCACACTCCGCTCCAGCTCCGCTCTAACTAGCCTTGTTTGAGGGCGTGCCAAACTAACCGCTTGGCAGGTATTATGCAAATGTGTGACTTGGTGACATCACCACGTTACAGAAGAAAAGGCGGAACTTCAAGCGAGGCGTTTCAGGCAGTTCAGGAGCAGTGTTTCTGTTGGGGAGAGTGACTCCCTTTGGCGTTGACTTTGGGCTTTATATCTGAACAAACTAAATAACACACTAAAGGAAAGGGAAAAAGCACAAAAGCATAATAGGTCCTCTTTAATTAAACATAATGCATCAGAGCAACACGTTCAGAATATCAGATATAAATGAACCTCTTAAAGATTGACAGAATATATAGATGTATAAATGTTCAGTACAGGAGGAATTTATGTGCAAGTGTGCAGTAGTATCATCCAGTGTGTATCAAAATGTGCCTTTTGCAAATGTTTACTGGTACAGCTTTTGCATAGTACTATAATATTTTTCCTGCCCATGACATCACAAAGAGGGAGAATGTTAGCATCAGGAAAGCATGAAAGAGAGTGTGTATAGTGCAGATCAGGGACACGTACAGTATGTATGGAATATGTGTATTTGTTCAGGAGGGTTAATTCTCTCCCCGAGGTAGAAATGGTGAACACGGCTCGTATTTCTCTGGCAGGCGTTCAAAGACTACACCAGTGATGACATGAATGTAACGCCTGAGGACCGCGTGTGGGTGCGGGGGTGGTTCCCCATCCTCTTCGAGCTCTCCTGCATCATCAACAGGTGTAAGCTGGATGTCAGAACCAGGTAGGCGGGGGGCTCAGATGGTGGGCGCCATTAAAGGCATAAAACTGTATATATGAACAGCTTTAGATTTCAAGTGCTGCCAATGTTTGCACGACTTTAATGCATGTTGTAAAAAAAAAAAAAGCAAATGTCAGCTGTAGCATCAAGGAAAGGACAAATGTGTGTGTATTTCCCAGGGGGCTGACAGTGATGTTTGAAGTGATGAAGACCTACGGGCACACCTTTGAGAAACACTGGTGGCAAGACCTGTTCAGAATTGTCTTCAGGATCTTTGACAACATGAAGCTGCCTGAGCAACAGACCGAGGTACGCGACGAGTCTTTCATCCTCCACAGCTGTTTCAAATGTCTCAAATGTTACAGTCTCTGAGCTGCGGTACTGGGTTGTAGCTTTTGTTCTCATGTTGATGGAGGAAATCGTGTTGCGCCCTCAGAAAGCAGAGTGGATGACCACCACCTGCAACCACGCACTTTATGCCATCTGTGACGTCTTCACCCAATACTTTGAGTCCCTCAACGACGTCCTGCTGGACGACATCCTGGCTCAGCTCTACTGGTGTGTGCAGCAAGGTGAGGACTCAGCAACCCCTTTCTGTTTCCTGCCATCTGTCTTTAAGCAGCAACAGGTCAAAATAATGAGAGGCATTAGGACAGTTTCTGGGCTTGGCTGCAGTGGCAGAACTGGGCTTTTATGTGCTGCATCAATACTAAACCACCACTTTATAAAAAGATGAAGGTGAAGCAAATTGTCAATAAACGTGTTTAGTATTTTTGGATTGTTTATTGGAATATAGATAAAAAGGCAAATCTCTGTAGACTTACTTACCTTTTTTCCCACTCTGTCTTTTTTAATTTACCCCTCCCTCGTCTCTTCCTCATCTCTCCCTCCTCCTCCTCCTCCTCCTCCTCTTCATTTTGTGTCTGCAGATAATGAGCAGCTCGCCCGTTCAGGCACCAACTGTCTGGAGAATGTGGTCATCCTGAATGGAGAGAAATTCTCCCCGGAGACCTGGGATAAGACGTGCAACTGCATGCTGGATATCTTCAAGACCACCATCCCTCACTCGTAAGCTGCTGCACTGAATATAAAATAATAAAGCATCTCTTCGAAAGTCAGAAAACAAGCCATGCTTTAACATTTAGATGTAACTAATCTTAAATTGAGCAATGTATTGTATTGTATTGTTGCTAAATGAAAGTGGTAAATGGAAATACAAACCAAACAGTTATTTATAAGGGAATGGACAAAGACTTTAACCACATTAACAACCACATTTGTTTAGCATGATGCATTTTCTAGCTCAGGTCATTTTCTAGCCTGCAAGTTGTTTGTCGTTCTGTCCACGAATGAATGTGATTTAGTGGTTAAACTGTGTTTTCAGGCTGTTAACATGGAGACCAGCAGGAGCAGAGGGAGAACACTTGACCACACAGAGCCAGTCAGACAAACAGCTGGTAAGGAAATACAGTATTCTTCTGTTTTGCACTTGAATGGAAAACTATTTGTCCATATTTTTGTTCAAGTGTTATTTCCATATCTTTTGCGAATCTTGTTGAGAATTTTACTGCTAGGAAACAAAGTATATGTCTTCCTTCGTTCACACAGTTTTCATTTCTTATACATAATGTATTACTGTGTTTGCATAATTTCAAGTACTGTGCATATTAGGGGTGTCACAATATACCGGTATTGACGATAATTGGGATATATAAAAATGAAATATTGATATCATTTAAATAATACTATGGTATACAATTAATATAGAAGACTATATAGTAAATAATTTGCCAAAAAAGAGACAAAACACACAATAAACAAAGTTAAAGATTAATTTCACTGATGGCATTATTTAAATCTTTTTTTTATATTCCATAGATATCGTGATAATATAGTTATTTATGAAATCTTTTGGCCTCGATAATTGTGTAGTGAACATCTGATATCGTGATAGCCCTAGTGTCTTAACATGTATAGGCCTTGTGGTAACTCTGCCCACTTTGCTCTCAGGACTCCGTTTCCCAGAAGTCAGTGGATATTCAGTCCCGCTCTGACGACCAGCATTCCATCAGCAGTGCCGATAGGGTTGCCATGGAGAGCCGTCGGCAGAGTCAGTACAGCTCAGCCTCGGGCATGTGTGAGGACGGCTCCAGGAGCAGGACCCCAATAAGTAAGCCCGTTCGCTTCCCTCAAAGACCGGCTGCTGGTGTTTTTATCTGAGTGTGTGTTCTGATGGAAGTCTCCCTCTATGTTCCACAGAGGTCCAGGAGCAGCGCTTATTCACGGCTCTGCTGATAAAGTGTGTCGTGCAGCTGGAGCTGATCCAGACTATTGATAACATCGTGTTCTTTCCTGCCACCAGTAAGAAGGAAGACGCTGAGAACTTTGCTGCTGCTCAGGTACAAACACTCTCTGAGATAGTAACTCGTCAGCGGTTCCATATTTCTGCACTATGTGATTTAATAATAATCTGTCATGTGTTTGTCTTTTTGAAGCGGGATGCCTCGCATGCAGCGGACGTCCCAGTGGAGATCCAAGACCACGGCATGTATCGCTACCTGACCTCAGAACAGCTCTTCAAGCTGCTGGACTGCCTGCTGGAGTCGCACGGCTTCGCCAGGGCGTTCAACTCCAACAACGAGCAGAGGACTTTACTGTGGAAAGCAGGTAGGCCCAGAAATCACTGTCTGCATCTAGTCTAGACTGTGATTAGTGCTTTACCTCAGGCTGTGTTGCTGGAGTTAATGATAATAATGATGATTATAGAACATTTTAAAGTGGCTGTGGCTGTAACTGTGTGCATCTGTATGTGTGTGTTGAAGGTTTCAAAGGAAAGTCGAAGCCCAACCTGTTGAAGCAGGAGACCAGCAGCCTGGCGTGCGGCCTGCGCATCCTGTTTCGTATGTACACAGACGAGAGCCGCCAGGAGGCCTGGGAGGAGGTCCAGAGACGACTGCTCAAGTAAGGAACAAACACGTGACGCATTCATTGTCCACTTTATCGCCACTGCAACTGCTATCCATCAGTGGATCTAAGAATTAACCCATCTCAGCTACTTCCATAGATATTTAACATGATTTCTAAGTAGACGCGACACACTTCTCATATTGTTCTGACACTCATCGCTGCAGTTAACCCTGTGACTGTACCACAATCTGCCCACAGAAAATGTGGTGAACATGCATTTCTCTGTGACCACCACATATCCCTTGACATGTTAAACTGCTGATCTTTGTAATGCTTTCTGTTGTTGTGCTGCTTGTTTTCATCACACTAATGATGCTGTCTGCAAAGAATACGCTACTCCTGCCAAACATGTGTTATAAGGGACAGCTGGAACAATACATTTATGTGTGCATATGCTTGAGAACGTGCTCTCAATTTCACAGAATTCAGGAACTAATTGGAGGTTTTGTTGTTGGTAGTGTGCAATGGAACAGGACATCTTTCTGCTTGAATAAACTGGTTTAGTTATTCAGTTAGGTGTGTGCATTAGATAGATGGATATGGGGATTTTTGGTGTTATTATGTTTATGATTTTAGGGGTTCAATCTGAGAACAAATTAATGACTTTAATAATATTGAAAGGGGCGGTTTGTAGTTATTGAAAACGCTCCTTTTACCATCACTCCTGCAGAATCAATTGGCACCATATCAGGGATGTTGTTGCCAATACATCTGTGAAAACTTAATATCGACTGAGTCATCGGTTCGCTCCACCCCTGGTCTGTGTTTGAGCATATGCATATGTTCTCTGAGCCGAGGACTATTTCATCGGTCAAAGCCTGATACGTCTCTGACACATTTACCATCACTTGCTCCAATGTGGGAATAAAGAAATCACACTACTCCGGGCGCAGACGTCAATATCCTCCTTAGAGGAAGGAGAAATCAAAAGACTGACCCTGAGATGAGGGGAGGGTGTTTTGATGTCACTATCTACAGTCAGTTACTCGTGGCAAAGGCACAGCGTGTGCACAGCTCGGCAGTTCTCTGTAACGGATGCTGCGTAGATCCAAGGGAATCGGCACACTCACTGATGTTTCATTGTTCAGTCAGCACTGCTGTCATCGCTGCATCTTTATTCAGCACCTCGCAAACAGCCGTCGCCCCCCTTTCTCTCCCAGCCTCGCCCTCGAATTGATGATGATATCAAGATAAAGCAGAATCATCGCCTGTCTCTCCTACTTGCATTCATTATTAGAGACGATGATAAAGAGTGGAGGAGGAGGAGGAGGAGGAGGAGGAAGGATGGTGCCTGCATGTGCGAGTGGCTCAGAAATCCTAATTCATGTAGACACTGTTATGTGTCATCACGCCTGTATTTTATGTTCCTTCCCTCTTTCTTACACACACCTCATCCTGTCATCCAGAAGCAACACAGACGCACATTTATTCTTAAATTACACAAACACACAGATCTTTGTTTACCAGAGGCTACGTACCACACATGCAGGTTTGATTACTGCAGGGTGCAAAGCAGATTTAGGAGGCGATTAGGTTACAGACATTGTGGTGCAAGAGAGCTGCGAGTGTGAGGGAGGGAGGGTGAAGGGCTAACAGATGCCAGTGATGTCAGAAGAGGACCGCAGGGTTTTAAGGAGAAAGGTCAGAGGTCGCGTCACTTTTCCTCAAGCTTAAACGGTGAAGAAAAGTGTCTAATTGTTTTCAGAACAGCCTCAGTCAGTTGTTTTAATTAGCAGTTACCAAGCGAAAACAATCTTCATCATCCCCACCCCGGCTATTTTTCATGTGATAAGCAAGGCAGTAAAACAGATGCTGTCCTGCTATAATACATTACAGAACAACACGGCTCCGAGTAATTTTTCTCTCATAATATCCAGTATTTTTTCTGTTTAATGCTCTTCTGTGATGTTTGAAATGTTTCTCTCTTTGTCTGTGTGATGTAGTGTTTGCAGTGAGGCTGTAGCCTACTTCTTGGCTCTGAACTCAGAAAGCCACAGAGAGGCCTGGACCAACCTGCTGCTGCTCTTCCTCACCAAGGTGCTAAAGATCAGTGATGAAAGGGTAAGCAGCCAAAACGCTTGATGACGCCTCTCCTGACACATACAAGATAATTTACAACTAGGTGGGGCAGTTATTTCCTCCGACACCTGGGGCCAGTTGCATAAATATAGACCTAGTCTTTGTCTTAAATATAACTTTAAGTCAGACTTGCTATAGACATTTAAATGTACCTGTTGCATTATAGGGCAAGTAATGGGTAAGCAGTTGAAATAGTTAGCTAAAAGTAATGGGTAAGCAGTTGAAAGTTAGCTAAAAACCAATCAGAAAAAAAGCTAATTTGTGTCCATGGTATAATGTAGTTTAACAATGAATGGGGATTCTGTATGCCAATCACATTAAGGGTGTAGATGGAGCTGAGTGCAGCAGAGCAAGAGCAAAACTGATTGCATTGCAAAATATCACACTGGAACAATTTCAATATTTAGATTTAGATGAATAAATCTGATATACTACAAAAATGTAGAAGTTCAGTAGCACCCTTTCGCACACATTGAATACTCTATAGAGAATTATGCTGTTTGTCACCTACAGCTATTTTGTACCAAATAACCAGCATATAAATATGATTTAAGTGCTTAACAGTGTTCCTTTACTCTATGTAGCACCAAGACATGAGTGTCTCTCTCTTTTCTGTCTCATCCCACAGTTCAAGGCACATGCGTCCAGATACTACCCTCTGCTGTGTGAGATCATGCAGTTCGACCTGATCCCGGAGCTACGGGCTGTTCTAAGAAAGTTTTTCCTGCGCATTGGCCTCGTGTTTCATATCGCGAAGCTACCTGAGCCCGAACCAGAACCTCAGCCGGCACCGGTTGAGCAGGAGGCAGAGAGAGAGTTGGGAGAGGAGGCCCAGTGATGCTGCACAGCAGACAGCCTGGAACACAGAGCTCTACTGAAGCATCCGCCTCAGGTCTGTGCGACTACGTTCGCTGTGGTTCTGTGTCACCTCAGAGCCCTCCACGTGGTTTACGCCTGACTCAAACAGCTGATTACCAATCGGCTATCTGCTACCACCCACCCGCACCCTTAACCCTGTCACCACACACACACAGACACGCCTATAACACACAAACAGCCCCAACAGAGTACTCGATATCACGATTAAAACAGTAATGTCTTGTACAAGGTGTAGCGATGCCTCCACTGGATAAAACTACTGATTAACAACTGACAGTTATCCATATCTCTGATCTGCTCAGAAGGAATATATTTCAAACAATGTGTGCTTCTTACTGTATATTTAAAAAGTAAAGAATGAATGGGTTCAACAACATGCAAAAAGACATATTTAGTAACTATGAAATGTGACATTTGTCACACATTGATAATAATGATCTTTCTGTCTGCACCGCAGATGGCTAACATTAGTATTGGTAGCCTCTTGGATGAAACTAGTTGTACAGATCTGCCGCTATGTAATATAATCTTATAACACTAGATTTCATTTATTTTTGTTTATTTTTTTTTTCCTCCTCTGGATTTGCTGCACTTGATCTCTTTTTTGAATGCACTGGAGATTTTACTTTTGTGATAATTTATTTGACTATACCATCTCCTGCAGATTGTCCTATACAGTACGATTTGTAATTGAACATGACTGCGGAAAGTGAAGGGTTAAATTATTCCATTTTATATGTTCTTAGGTTTTTATCGGAGATAGATGATAACTGGGCTTCTGAAACTGGAAGATAAGAGAGCAACCTGATGCTAGCTGCTTTTGAGTCACTAGTCTGTTTTCACGTTTGAGTTTAGTTTTCACTCTTGTGTACAAAATCAAAAGTTAATAATATATTTAATGTTTCTTTCTTTGGTTTGGGGGAACGGTATATGTATAGAGAAAAATGACAAATGTTAGCTGTGCTTTAAGTATGAATGGGATGCATTCCTGCTCATGGATGTAGAAAACAAAATGTATATGATACAGCAATGTAAAGTTTTCTATGTTGCAAAAAAGATTATGTACAACTTTCTGTACAATACATCATCCGGCATTCTAATCAGGTTCTAGGTCAATAAAGTTTTTGAACTTGGTTGATTTGAAATGCTGAATCATTTTTCTCCATTAATGATCAGCCAGGACACCATTAAAATATCATTTTATTATAAAATAAACTCTCCGGTGTATATTTATAACAAAAATAACACGTATGGTACATTCACAGATATGCACAATACAAATCTATTGCAGGGTAAAAAGTGCAGTTTTCATGCTGAGAGAATCTTGTGTAAGATAGTTCTTGTCTAAACTAACAGACATTAATATTTTTACAAGCAGACTCTGGTGTCTAACAAACTTTTGAAGCTACGTAATCTAACAAACACCCACAACTAACGTGTTGGTCAGTAGATTCAAGCATCACAGCAACGTTGTTCATTCTCAGGAGAGACATCCAAAGAAAAGGGGAACTAGACTCACTCGTTTGGAGAGCAGCTAAGCCAGGGTGGAGCATCCATCCTACTCTTTGGCCTCTCCCTGCAGGCGGAGCGTTTTACAGTATCCGACGTGCCGGGCCGCAGCCAGGCCTCTGTGGCAACAGTCTCCATGGAGACACGCCTCTCCAGGGCAGAACGCAGAGACAAGACATCCACTTCATCACCAGACGGCTCCTCTGGAGAGTACATAGGCTTATCCATCACACATTTCTTTAGGCTATCAGAAAATAAAGGACGCTTTATCTGCTAATTTACTAGTGAAAGATGTATAAGATGGCATCACTGTCTATCAGATGACCAACATTCCTTCACGCTCCCGCTTCTCAGACTTGTTATGCTTTTGTTATATTAGCATCCAGATTATTTAATTAAATACTTCTATGTAAAGTGTTTCCTCTCACCGGATCTGGCGTTGGGTTCACTAGTGTCTTGTCTTGTGATGCGTTGCTGGTTATGGGCGCCGTCTTTAGATTCAAGGTTCAAACTATTCACTGACTGCAAAGACTGAGCATCTGGCTGGATGTTACGGTCCTCCTGATCCATGGACACGGCCACCTCCTGTACAAAAGAGATCAGAAGGAAGAGATTGACTACAATTCTCATCTGTTAAGTGTTGTAAAAGCAAAAAAAATGGCACTTGAGTAATACAGTATCAAAAGTATCAGTAAGGGATACTGCTCTGTTACTGTAGTGACCCGAAGCAAACAAAAGAATCCATTTACTGCTCAGCACCATACATCATAGTCATGTCTCCTCCACGGGACTGTCCTCTCCTGGCGCTCTGCTGAGGGCCGACGGTGTCTCCGGTGATGAACCCGCTCTTCACATGCACCGCCATCACTGTAAACATCTGACAAAGCCATTCATCATTACACACAAACCTCTTTACAGCCGGACAGTGATTAGGGATCTAAAAGTTCATTCAGCTCAGATATGTGTAATATGAAAATAATGAAATCAGTCCATTCAGCAAAACTTCTTACTGGAAGGGTTTTTGGATGGAAAAGGGTAACAGGGGAATTATTTAAAAGGCTGCCTTCCTGCACAAGGCTTTTTAAACAATTTCTCTACTGCCCCCCCTTCCCAATGGCTGGCACCGTGCTATCTCCACCCCACAGCTGGCATGTACGCCTTGCACCCAGCGCTGGCACCGGCTGGAACACAGAGACAGGAGCTGGCATGAGCCACAATTAGCCTGGCACAGGGACACGGAGCTAAATTATCCTGGCGCAGAGGCTGTTGTAGTGTGGCATTGTGAGGGTGCATGTAGCTGACCTCCCGAGCCATGTCACCTTTATGGAAAATGTCTGGAGCCTTAGAAAAATAATAAATCCCAAAGCATATTGTGTCCCCTCACTGATGTAAACACTTTCTTCATACTTGAAAGAAGAAGAAAAGAGTCTTTACAAATAGATCATGTTCAGCCAGGCTTACCAATAAAAACAGTCTCAGATGGCAATATGGAGTCTCTGTGGACGAAGCGTCCAGGTTGGTTCCTCTGTGAGAAGGAATAAACACAGGCAGGCACACATTAACTTACCCTTAAGAAGAGCAAACCATTGCAAGATGTACTTAACTAGCCTGTCACAATGAAAATGCATATTTATAATGTGATGACCACTCACAGGACGGTAGTGGCTCGGGTTCTGGTCCAAAAAGTCTGTAGCGAAACACAGAACAATGAGTTAAAGAGCACAACAGTTTGAGGAGTAATTTGAGTGTGTGTGCTCACTGACCGTGCTGCTCTTCCTCTCTCTTCATAAGCCTGATTTTGCGTTGTTGTTCACGAAGAAGTGCCTGCTGCTGGATGTCCAGACTTTGTGCGTCACCGGGAGGGTCGGGGTACATGTGACAGACCTCCTCACGAGATGCTGTGTCTGACAAATAAAAGAAAGGTATCGTCCCATATCTGTCCGACAGTAGCAATCAAGTGGCTTTCTTCGAATGACGCAGCAATAACAGTAATAAAGAATAAGAAAGATACGTTCGGGAGGTACAGACTAAAGGTAGACATTAAAAGACAAACCAACAATTTCACTGTCTCTTCCTCCACTCTCTTAAACAGCAGCTTGGCTGTGACTCAACAGCTCCACAGCCTGGCTACATCCTTCCCACTGAGGTTTGACTGTAGAGAATGGATCTGAAACAGCTTTCAGATGTAAGGTTGGCATAAATCCTTTATTTATATCTGGAAATTTGATAAGTGATATGGTCAGACGAGCATTTCTTCCTATTTTTTTTTGGTTTTACAAGCTCTGAGTGTCTCTCAGACCACTGCATTAACTCGATCTGGGAACCCATCCAAAGTCATTTCCTTGGTCGCCTGCATTACGTTCTCTGTTTACGCTGCCAAACTGCATGTCACTGATGGACGCCTCCCATGACCTCATGCGATTAAAGTTTCAGAGTGGCTCGAGGGAGACAGAGGGCTGATGAGGCTCTGGAAAGTCTAAACCATCTGGCGATACCCAGCTGGTTGAGGGCCGCGGTGATCTTGGTCTCTTGTCCTCACATCAACACCACGACCGAGGCAATTAGAGGAGGGTTTTTCAATCACTTTCTCAATGTTGGAAAAAGGGTTCAGAGTGCAGAAGGAAAGCAAGCAGTGTCCAACTGGTTTTAGTTCAATGGGATGAACTAATTTGTCACCACTATTATCTGAATGATAGAAGTAAAATGACGCAATATCTCACTTTCACAAGACAGTAACCTCTATGAATAGTCTTACTGCGGTTTGTAAGTGCATTATAGTACTATAATACTTGCAACCTGACTTGTGATCTGATTGGTGCGTACGAATGTGCTTCATAAAATGAAACCAAGAAGTCAAAGTGTCATCACCTCTGTATTTCAGCTGGTTGAACTCCCTTATATTTTGCATATTAACACGTGCAGCACCAGAGGAGCGACTCCTGGTTGACGGCTGGACAGCGTGCCTGTGCGTTGATTCAACGGCGTCCCATCTGGGTCGTCCTCTTGGTCTGAGCAAAGGAGGAAAAACCCACTTTAAACAATTACCTCAAATAACGCACACAATGACTACAGCATGCAGTTCCATGTGATACACTGGCCCCCCGTAAGTTAGGCTGGATTCAAAAAGAGTTATGTGAGCATTGTAGTAATGGTAAGGATGTAACACCTGGTTTGTGTGTGTTAAACATTTCCAAATGCATTTATGAGGCCTACAGCATGAGGCTTTCTGTGTAAGCAGCTTATACTGGAACCAAGGAAAAGTTGTGAAACTGGCACCAGTTCAAAGGCATTTCTCTGATGATTTGCAGTAAACTTATTTGAATATAAGCAGAGACTTTACAAGTAGCTTGTAGTACATTCCTGCCCTTTTGGGGTGGAATTTAGTCACATACTATGTCACGTGTTTTTCTGAATCCCTATTGAATCCTGCACTGCAGGTGACCCTGCTGATCTTGCAAGGTGAAGACCGATGAAAAGAACATTTCCCTTTGGGATCACACCGTTACATTACTGCAGTAATGAGTCCCCGAACCAAATCTGAATGGAGATAAGAAGATAGCCAATTTGACCTGGGTCACTTTCATTAACTCAGAGCACAAGACAGCCTCCTTAAATACAAATAGCAAATCAAAATTGCCATTTAACAAGACAGAATTAGTATTGTGTCTTCACCTTAATGTGTCTGGGGGTGTATTAGGTGAAATTGGACCTGAAGGGGTAGAGCACGTCTAATAGGTTCTCTAAATGGCTCATTTTTAGCCTGGAAGAAAGTAATAAAATCCTATTCATTCTGGGCACGGCGGTATACCGAAGCAAATTACCCCTGCTGTTCAGGGGTGTCTGACTGTAATACCTGTTGGGGGGAGTGTAGTGACTCTCCTGTCGATCTGTCTGGCCCAGCTGAACCTCCAGTTGTCTTTGCTCATTCCTCAGATACCTACGGAGGGCTGCCAGCTCTGTGATCACTTCCTGCTGAGCATCTGAAGCGAGCAGAGGGAGTGAGGGGAGACAGGATGGGAACAATAAATGTTTAAGTGACAATTTATTATTACAAGCAGGTAGGCATTTGATTTGGGGCTGAGGTACAGATAACTCAAGACAGTACCTTGTTGCTGGGGTATTTTCGCAGAGACTGGTTGTGAGTGCGATGCTGACACAGAGCGATCCTGTTGTGGAAATTGTGTGCATTTTTATATTTTAGATTTACATCAGAGCAGCCTTGATGTGAACAAATTTGCATCCGTTTACTGAGTGACTTACAGTCCTGGCGGACAGTTGGCTCACAACAGACGGAGGTCTGGATGACACAGGATTTGTCTGCTTCCTCTGCAAGGCTGGGAGGGGAGGAGATGGCTCTCTCTGAGAATTTATGAGCAGAGTCACATTACTTGACGAAGATGTTCAATAAAACTGAAAGCTACAGCACCAATGTCTTTTCATGCTCAGGAACACTGAAGTATTCATAATCAATAACTAGAGACCATCTTGTGATGGGATCACACCAGCTGCAACGTTAAATCGTGCCAGAGGCGTAAAGCGGAGGGCCAATGGCCCCTTCCCCACTTCCTACCCCCCTACTTCCGACGACGCCCTTACTCGGACCGCACCCATCTTCGAACTCGGCCTTCATTTTGATGTCAGCTACACACCTGTAAAGTTTCATGACTGCATCTTGCACAATTGCGACATTATCGCAGTGACAAAATCTGTCCACAGACAGACAGACAGAAATATAAACACCTGGCAAAGTTCTCAAACCACTTCTGTGGTAGTTCCCGCTACAGTAGGTGTCTCCAGGACCAAGTTATGTCATGATGACGTACACACAGACTCACAAGGTGAAAACAACACCAGCGTCGCTGTCACGGCTGGTAAAAAGTATTCTGATTTTATTCATTTCTTTAAAGGAGACACTCACACTGTTAGAAACTGTATCGTGTCTGCCTACATCTTAATGAGCTCTGAGAGCAGCTACAGGCTCACCTGTGCCTAGTTAACTCTGAACTAGGCACAGGTGAGCCCAATCAGCAAGCAATCAGTGCTTCTATAAGTAGGAGGGGAGGAGAAGAACATTTGTGTTTGCCCTGCTACCAGCCAGACATGATCCCCTGCCTCAAGTGCGTCTTCTAAAGTGAGTTGTTCCTTTAATGCCATCTGTTCCTTTGTTCTCTTTATGACTGCTCATGTGTCATTGGAGTATTGTTTGTGTTCCAATATTAACTGACTTTGGCTTTAATAATAAAGATGATTGATTAGACGCATATGCAATGCTGGTTTATGTCATGCATCTCCCCTTGATAGTGTATTTGATATAGATACACCACTTGATGAGGTTAAAGGGGAAACCCATCTGAAATATAGTCCCTTTTTGGTGGAATTTCCTGGCTCTCTCTCCCTAATTCTGGTTATCTCACATCCAATACTTTAATGTCCAGAATCTCCAGCCCTGGATAGACTGAAGGCTGTGGCCCAGGACCTACCTGTTGTTTCAGGTCTTCTTTGTATCTGTCCTGCTTATGGAGCTGCTGTGGAGTTGGCCGATCATTGAAACCTGCAAGGACAAGCGAGATAGACAGTAATCCATCTATAAACAAGAGTAATGTGTGCACAGTACCCTGAAACACACTGGATGACAGGACCCATTTTCCTATCACTTTTGAGGGTGGGGTACAGATAACTCAAGACAGTCTTACCTTGTAGCTGGGGTATTTTCGCAGGGACTGGTCGCAAGTGTGGTGCTGACACAGAGCGATCCTGTTGTGGAAATTGTGTGCATTTTTATATTTTAGATTTACATCAAAACAGCCTTGATGTGAACATATTTGCATCCGTTTACTGAGTGACTTACGGTCCCGGTGGAGACAACAGACGAAGGTCTGGATGCCACAAGATTTGTCTGCTTCCTCTGCAACGTTGGGATAGGGGGAGATGGCTCTCTCTGAGAATTTACGAGCAGAGTCACATAACTTGACAAAGAAGTTCAATAAAACTGGAAGCTACAACAGCACCAATGTCTTTTCAGGCTTACTGTACCTCATAAATCACTTGCACCATTCTCTGCTCTCTGTTCCTGGCGTTCTCAGGTACCTTCTTCTTAATCTGTCCTTCCTGTCTCGTCCTCTTTTCCTCCTCCTGGTGTTGTGTCTTAGGTTTATGGATCCAATCTTTTTTTTTCAACCGATGCTGCGGAGAGTAAAGAATACGGTTTATCAATGGCAAGCCCACTGTGAGGAGACCTCCTTCACGGTCAGGAAGGAGGCATGATGAAATGCTCTTCATCAAAGAGACAAACTCCTCACGTCAGTCCTCTTGTGCTCCACCTCCTCCTCATATTGCCGCAGCATGCGAGCCCTTTGCGCCGCCAGCCTCTTCTCTTCTTTCTCCTCCTCAATCCTCCTTCGTTCGGTCTCCTCTGTCTGCTGTTGCTTCTTGTCCTCTATCTGTTCGTCATAAGTTACATGTATAGTTCATTTACAACTTCTTGAAAGTGCTCAGGAACACTGAAGGATTTGTAAAAAGTATTCAGATTTTGTTTATTTGTTTAGAGGAGTGTCTCATCCAAGCAGATACCTGCATAGACTGAAGGCTGTGGCCCAGGACCTACCTGTTGTTTCAGGTCTTCATAGTATCTGTCCTGATTGTAGAGCTGCTGTGGAGATGGCTGATCATTGAAACCTGTCAAGACAGACAGTAATCCATCTATACACAAGAACAATGTGGACACACAAATGCACAGTACACTGGATGACAGGACCCAGTTTGCCACAACTTTGGCACAGTCACCCAGAGAGACTGAACACTACCTGACAGTCGATGGGAAAGGGGAGACCTGGCTTCAACTCTGGGAGTGTGTCCATTCCTAGTCAAAAAGCTTTGTATGTGCTCACTACTCCTGCACACATGATTCCTATATGTCTCCACGTTGGTCCTGTGCATTTGTTTCAGGTCACCTGAGGGCATGGAAACATTTATGTATAAGTACCTAAAACATTATTAGTATTTATGACCCATCATAAAATTATCTCAGGTGTAGCAGACCTCATTAAAAGAGAAAGTGAAACTTACTAACAAGGTTGCCATTTTGGTCTATATTTGGAGCGCCTCCTCCACTTCTCCCCCAGCGGTTGTACGCCATCATCTCGGCCTCTATTTTGGCATCATATTGCTCCTTCTCTTCTTTCTCTTTTCTTTTACGCTCCTCTCCTTCTTTGATCTGGACACAAGGCAGGCAGGATATTGATGCACTTTCTGAGACCACTTCAGTGGAGTGCAAGTTGGTCTGCTAGTCATGCTACAATGCATTTCTTTGCCCATGCGGAAACGATGACCCCACCATGGTCTCTAACTCAATGTCTGGGTTTCCTCATGGAGGATGCAGCCATTTACAGCAAGCATTGGCATGTAAGACAGTGTGCTCCCTCAGCCTCAAAAAACATCTAACTACCAGCTCACAGACCTGGAAAACACACTGCCCAAAGCACTTCTTGGTCACAAACTGTCTTCACTAATTTGTGAAGTCAGTTATTATATATGAAAGCATGGGGTCTGGTTATGGCGATCAGATGATATCTTGTAGATCGTACCTGCTGTCGGAGTGCTTCTTGGTAGCTCAGTGTACTCTCTCTCCTCTGCTTGGACTTGTCTGCATGAAGCTCTCCAAAATCAAAAGGAGACGCTCGATGCTGATCAGTTGCTCTAGAAGCAGACAGACAGAGTGTCAAATGATGAGGAGGCATGTGTACAGGAGAAATTGACAGTTATTTTGCAGTGCGGGCCCTCTTCTGGAAGAAAAACAAAGTCTCATGACCATCTTGCGATGTAAAAGCTCTCACACTCTACAAATTGATTTTCAGGGTAAAGAACAGGAGTTGCACACATTTTGAAATTGTTTTAAATTGTGAACACTGAATTTACCATCTGGATAAATAAACTATTATTGAAAAAAAGTGGAAACTGACTCAGTGCGGCCACCGGGTCTGAGAGGAGATGGTCTTTGAAGAGGACTGTGGAAATTCCCAGACAGCTGGACCCCTCTAGGCAGATCATCTAATAAAGAAAATACAAAAATACAAGATTATAAATACAAACAGATTTAACAGTTTCATTAGATATCTGCTGCCACAGTCTGCCAGCTTTTTTTCATCCAACATTTAAATGTTTGTGAGCTCAGACCAAGGCCAAAGTTTGGCTGCTATATTAAAATGGAAAGAAAATAAATGTAACCAAACACACCAGCTGGATGAAGTGAGATCCATCTGGATCTGCTGAACCCATATCCAATAAACTGTATATATCCCCTTGGTAGTAAAATCAGTTCTGCTGTAAAATGAGATTGATGAATTGCTATGCCAAGTCCTCTTGGCCACTGATATGGCGATAAAGTGGCTCCATAATAAATGGCAATAGTTCTCTACAAAGAGGTTTGGGAGTTTATTTAAGCCAATGTCAATTACTCCCATCTAAGGTGAAACTGCCAGATACCACGAGTCACTTTATGACTGTGAAGACACTAGACACAGCAATGACTGTTTATTTTACATTACTGCTGACCATTTTCATTTTCCAAAGCCTCGTGTATTGTTTTAGATTTGCTATGCCTCTCTTGCCTCCAAGCAGCCACTGGTTTCCATTCATTTCCATACAATCAACTTGCAGAGAGTTGAACCTTTCTTAAGATGCAGTAAATGATCCATAATAGGGAACATCATGACTGCTTCTATACACAATGATTATGAAGATTTGACAGTCAATGTTCATACAGTAAAATGAATGTGGAACAGTGAACCAGTGTCTTTCTGATAGGTGGGAAAAACACAATAAAAATGCAAAAACACTACAGCCTGCTATCAAAAATGGTTTGCAGTAATGCAAAGTATACATGGCAAAGAAGCAAAAACAACATGAAGATGGCTGAAATAATGTACTCTGATTAGGATCAGAAGGAAGATTAGGATCCAATGGATTCCTGGTTCCATAGTAGTAATAAGCTGCATCGAATGGAGTCTGGTAATTATTATTCACAGTGGGAGGAACAGGAGGAGGAACACCAGCAACCCTGAAGAAACAAAATCACAGAAACTACAATGAATTTACAGCAGAGTTGTTAATGTCATACATGCATAGGAAAACAAAGCTACAGTGAGCTACCTCGGGTTGGCCACCTCTCCTAGAATGTTTGAGAAGTCCCTGTGGTAGTCCTCATTAAAATAGTCCAGCGAGGGGACACCTTGTGCTGTTCTCGTTCCGGACGCAGGCGCTGTCTTCCCTGTCAGCTGACTGAGAGCTGTACTGTAGTCTGCATGGGACTTTGCTGGGGTGTCCTCAGTGGGTTTGTCATCTTTTGGCCTTGGATTTGGGTCCTTCCCTGCGGCCTCCAGATCTATTCCGGGCTTGTAGGGGACATCTCGTCTCCTGCTGTAATATTGCCGATTTACAGCCCCAAACTGCATAATTCGGTCAGGCTGGAAGAGGTGAAGTACAAAAGATCCATCAAAGGAAATCAGGCACAAATATTGAGAAAACCTCAAGATAAGGTTGTAGCCTGTTCTTGCCATTCTGCTCTACCTGTTTCTCAGGGTCTGTGGCTCCAGTGGCAGCAACTCTCAGCTCAAGTTTCTTCTCCCTGAAAAAAATCATTCCATCCTTTGTGTTTTGTTGACTCACAGGAATGTGCCAGCTGAAACAACTCTAATGAAAATGTTGATTTAGTGAATAAACACTCACCTGATCTTGTTTCTCCGCTGTTCAGCAATTTGCTTCAGCAGCTCTTGCTTATACCGTTCTTTCTTCATCTGAGAGGCCGTCTTCTCTTCTGCTGCTCCTGCATGACAACAGAGAGCCATGAACATACACCTATGATGCTGCAAAAGGATTTCAAGTGACAAATCCCATCAATAATCCCACAAGTCAATGTGTGTCTAAGAGCATCATGCAATAAGAATGGTATTTACCAATCATTAGTCCAGTAGCACACTCTGCTTTATCATTGCTGGTAGCAGGTCGAGATCTTGCAGCCGTCCTCATGCTGTCTGGCATTTGCAGACTATTAAACACAGATACACAGACAAAACCAGACACTCCACAACAGCAATCAAATTACTGACGGCGTATAAGGGTAACAGTATAGCTATCAGTTCCTGTCTGAGCCACACCCAGCTACCTTTTTACATCACACACTGCCTCTTACAGTAGTTTGCCTGCAGAGCTTTCTTGTCTGAGAGAGAATGAGGGGGTGAGGCCTCATTCTCCAATCAATCCAGCTCCTCTGATAGAACCGGGGCAAGTAATTGTTTGCCTGGAGCTGGGCCAAGGCTCACCCTCCATCACCGCCCCACACGTTAACTGCTTACCGAGAGTGGCTCAATTTAACGGCATGAACGGAAACAATGAAAGGCAACGGCATGCAAGAGAAGTGCTGGAGAGCAATAACTGAGTGTGGCAGCAATGATCTATACCTGTCTTGTGTTAACCTGTGTTGGCTCAATCAATCAGATTATTTTATTGATTGAGAAAATGTATGTGACTTTCCAGGAGGATGTTATTGGTTGTCCAGCTCTGCATGTCAGTACTGCTGCTATCTAGGATAATTCTGGTTCAGCATTACAAATCTCATTGCTGCAGTCGACCAGAACTGTACATAGAAATTAATCTTGCTTACTCTGACTTCCAAATCCAGTCATTGTTGTTCTGATCATGAACACCAGGGGCCTCCACCTCCTTTGTGTCCTGAGGAGCTCTACCATAGAGACAGACAAGACAGGTGAAGAGAAATGATATAATTTCTGCTCTTCTGTCTATGTAACAGCTCAAAATCATACTACAGAAAAAAGCTACACCTGTTAGATCTGCGTTCCGTGGTTCTCCTCTCCTCTTTGTACGAAGTGTGTCTGTCTTGTTGCCTCCTGTGTCTGAACTCCAACTCGTCCTCTTTTTCTGTGATTGGCTCCTCCTCAGAGCTATTTGGTCTACGGATTTGCCAACGCCTTCGTCCCCGGTGGCCTGGACGCCAAGTCCCTGTGTTTTTTCCATTATCCACTGTCTCAGACTCAGTCAGAGTGGCAGCATCTCTCCTGGATGCAGGGCGCTGCCTGGGAGGAGGGTGTGTGTTTGTATGGGTGTTGAGGATGGGCAGAGGAGAAGCTGGAGGAGCAATGTGCACAGCATCTGAAGCTTGAACCTGTCCAGGCTGAAAGTGAAAATGTGAGAATGTGAAAAGCATTCACTTTATACCTGGGTGTTTTAAAAAATTTAAAGCACATAACAAAAATCTTTTTCTACAGCCCATGTATTTTGTTTAAGTGTATTGCTATTATATTGCAAAAATTGAACTATCAATGTGTTTATTATTGGTATTACCTTTGAAGTGACGGGAGGTGCTCCCCTCTTTAACCTGCCGATTTGAGCTTTTTCCTGTAGGAAGAGGTTGTATTCTTTATTTCTCTCATCTCTTAGTTTTTCCTGTGAGAGAAACAAAATCAGAGTTATGTTTCTGAAGCAGCCATCTGACTGTATGACTGTAATGACTGACAAGTTCTGTCACCTGAATTAATTATATCATAGATACAATGATGTTGCATTATGTATTAAAGCCTTTAGACACCCACACATGTGTTTTCAGTTATTCTGGCTGATTAGACCTCTGTTCAAGTGGAAGGTGGGCCCGAGCTTTGATGGGATTTTATTATCACAAACTTCATCTAGCAATAAGAATGATATAAAGTGTAATTTGTCCCGATCGAACAGGTTCAACAAAGCTAAAAAGAGACTCAGGAAGATGTCACTCAATTAGTGTATACACGCCCACACAGTCCTGAGAAGAGGTCTAATCACCATTAATGAAAACACCTGTATGGTTGTTCAGAGGCTTTAATTTAAGACACACCTGCATGTCACAGAGCAATGCAGTTTTGAATCCATACTATTTCAAAGATGCATATTCTTCATAAACATCTCGACCCAGGTGGGACTTGAACCCACAATCCCCAGCTCCGGAGGCTGATGCCTTATCCATTAGGCCACTGGGCCACTGACGCACCTTCTCCCACCCTCTTACTGAGCCTTGACATATCTGCAAGCACTTGTAAACTAAAGCAGTTGCCATGAGACACAAAGCACTGTACAGTCAACAATTCACTGCACTGTAGTATATCAAGCCCATAAGTGTTGTGAGCAAGTTACGTCATGCCAGGGGAAAAAGTCCCACTTTGATGACCATGGAGAGTTAGCTGTTTCTTGTTATGTCACACTCGGGGACACACACACACAAATGTACACGCACAAAAATGTACTCCCATCCAGGCACACAGAAACACAAAGACACGCACCTGAACCGATCTCTTCTCATCAATAGGTAGGGAGAGACCCTGGGGCTGTGGATGACGTTCACTAGTGTTCAAATCCTTTTTCTGGAGGAAGAACATGACAACAAAGGACAGGATGGGGAGTCAGCAAAATGCAACATAGTGAAACATGTCTTAATGATCATTTTCAAATACAACATCAGACCTTAGCAGCATAATGTTTGTAGTCCAGTTGAAGCTCCTGCTGAAGTTTCTTCTTCTTCCTTTCATAGTCGTTTCCCAGCAGAAAACATAAACCCAAATCTGGAAAGCATCAAATATTTAATACATAAAGTGTATGACATAAACCAAAGAATGTAATCTGTTCAGTATCAGATACTTGCACAATACCTCTGTCTGGATTAGGGAATATTCTTTGTGCTGCTGATGCTGGAGGCATATCCACACGGTGTTGTTTATATTACCAGCCCTTGACTATGGAGGACATTAACACATTATGTTAAAACATTCGCTATATTAGCTCTTTAAAACAACGTGGTAATCATCAGAGCATTGATATTACACATACCTCGATTTGCATGTATCACACTTCAGTGATGATATATCTCTGGGTGTTTCCTCTTCATGCTCCTCGACAAACGTCCCATCTGTCGTCCATTAATTACTATGTACATCAAAGTCATACATAACATTATAATATAATAGTATTCTGATTTATATTATTTGCCCTCACAGACCACAACGTGTCAAAAAAAGCCCTCTTCTAGTTTGTCAACATGGCGCTGAGCATCATTCCGTTGCTATAGGCAACCATGACACAAAAGGTTCTCCTAGGGGAGGTTTAACTAATACAAGCCTCTAAAACATAGAAAATATAAGACTTGTTGTCTGCTAGTTGTTACATTAGTTTGTAGTTCTGATGTCGTTGGCTGCTGAAGTGGTTTTTAACAGTATAAACCCCAGCAGAAATTAATGTCTACAGTAGTTTGTCAACATGGCGCTAAGCATCATTCCGTTGCTATAGGCAACCATGACACAAAAGGTTCTCCTAGGGGAGGAAAACTAATACAAGCCGAATTTAGTCTCATTAATAAACATTAGCTACGATTAGTCAAATACCTTAGCCCTCATTTAAAAGTACAGTGCCAAAGAAACTGAGAGCAAAAACCTCCATGAGGGAACCTACTCTTCTGCAAAGCGCCGCTAGATGTCAGTGAGTCCCCGACTGTTATCTAGTTTTGAGTCATCCCAGGACTAAACCATTCCTACTGCTAGAGGGGTGATTGTACTTTAATATGATTGATAGAAACGGTAAAAAAAAATCGCTTCAAGTGAAATATTTTTGTAACACATATTATTGTTATGCATGTATAGTTTTAATGTTAAAATTTCATGTACCATACAAACGTCATATTTATGTAACATTAAATCAAACGTCCCCTTACGAATGTTGGTATATTGGTATCGCCCACTGTCATGGCTACCTGAGAAGACTGGACGTTTAGCTCCGGTTATCAAAATCTTTGGGAGAAATATAACATTTCGTCGCGTTTCTTGAGCAGAAATAGGGGATTTTAACGATTTTTTTTTTTATATTTTTTGCGTAGATATTTAATAGCATCATGGCGGGGAGCAGCACGGCCCAGAAAACATGGGAGCTGTCTAACAGCATGACGGAAGTGCAGAGCATAGACGAAATATACAAATATGACAAAAAGCAACAACAAGAAATCCTCGCTGCGAAGCCGTGGACGAAGGAGTGAGTACAAAACAGCTATGTGGTGTCTTAGTTCAAGTTGTTAGGTGATTCTTGAGCTACATTTTGGTGTCGTGTGGTAGTTTATTGTTAGAACACCCTTGTTAGCTTAGCTTAACTAGCATTAGCTTTTTTGTCAACAGTATGGTGTGTCTTTGCAAATATCTCCTCTTAATCTCTAATAAACTTAATGTACTATTGAATATGTATCTTTCTTTGACCCCACAGTCACCACTACTTCAAGTACTGCAAGATCTCAGCCCTGGCCCTGTTGAAGATGGTGATGCACGCCAGGTCTGGAGGAAACCTGGAGGTGATGGGCCTCATGCTGGGGAAGGTGGATGGTGAAACCATGATCATTATGGACAGCTTTGCCCTGCCAGTGGAGGGCACAGAGACAAGAGTCAACGCCCAGGCTGCAGCATATGAATACATGGCTGCCTACATTGAAAATGCCAAACAGGTCTGACACTGACTTCTTTAAAAGGGCATCTCACAGAGTCACATTATTTTGGTTTATCTATTTTATTGGTTTAAAAGGACTGTGTGCACAGACATTAATTGTTTACATAGAAACAAAAGGATGGGTGCACCAGATTTAGCAGGGAAGCTAATTTCCATCTGTAGTCCTAAACACAGACAAAATAGGCACAATAGACACACTACATAACATCACAACAGGATCACAATATAACATCACAGTTTCAAGTACAATCCAAAATACAATAAATACATATAACACAATAATAAATATGACAGACTAACTTAACTTAACTATAGCTTCAGCTTTTGCTGTGATAACATTTCATGAACATTCATCCCACAGACGTCTTGTAAGTGTTAAATGAATATCCAGTATAAGTGTGGATTACAATGACGTTTTGAGTTGTTTGTATAGCATGGAAGATTATGTTTTTGAAGTATTAGGAACACATCTTACATTTTTTTATTTTATTTTATTGGTTTAAAAGGACTGTGTGCACAGACATTAATTGTTTACACATAAACAAAAAGATGGGTACACCAGATTTAGCAGGGAAGCTAATTTCCATCTGTAGTCCTAAACACAGACACAATAGACACAATAGACACACTACATAACATCACAACAGGATCACAATATAACATCACAGTTTCAAGTACAATCCAAAATACAATAAATACATATAACACAATAATAAATATGACAGACTTCAGTCAAGCAGCATTATATAGATTATTAGATCATCACTTTCTGTGGATGTAATTGATTACAACCATGTTTTTTTTTTATTTTGGAACTTGGACAAATTTAATTCAATTGTTCAAGAAAACATACTGTTATGTTTGTAATATGGTCTATACATACACCCACATGAGTTCTGAAGCTGATACATATAGTTTCTTACTGTAGAGTTGGGCTATATGACGCTATATACAGTCAGATTATACTATTTGTCCACTGATAATACTATGGTAGCTATTGCTTTATTATCCTACCGTTCAATTAGGCCATTATGGGCACTGTTGCAAAACAATTAACAGGAATACTGTATGGTAATATTGGAATTTGTTTTATAATTTTTATTTGCATCCATGTATTGCAATTAATTTACAGGTTTAGTCATGTGCCCATAAACTAGCTCAATTGATTTATACATGTACTAATATCACTATATATCAATATCGCAATATGAAATTACATATACCGTGAAAGCAGATTGTTATCCATAGGGCTGACCCGATTGCTTTGAAGCTTCGACCGTTGCCATGGTAATCGACCTCCAAATCAGTATTCAAATGCCTTTTTTTTTTTTTTAATATATAAGTATGTAATAATAATGTGTAAATCCGAAAATAGTCCATGAAATAAGTAATAATTCCACAACATTATTCATATTCAGCATTAATTATTATTAATTATTCTCAGACGGATATCGCTGTTTGTTGTGTGTAGAAGTGCGTGTGTGTGTGTACAGTAGTGCGGCAGCGGCACTGTCCCAAAGCTTCGAATACCTTCGAATATTTCTCACCGAAGCTTCGAAGCCCAAAAAATGGTATTCGGGACAGCCCTAGTTATCCATATCCCAATAATATCTCCCAAGTATTGTCCAATACTGTTATTAAAAATACACCAAACATACCATACAATTCTGTTGCCAAATTGACAGTTGTTTGAAGTGGCATATTTATTAAAAAAAAGATACAGATTACATAAATGCCCATTATACACGGCACCAATTATTGTCAGGAATAATACTATTTGATCTACATTTTCATACTGTCCTTAGTTTTTCACTATCTGTGCTATTCTTGTATAATAACCCACATCTATCTATCTGTAATCTCTCAGGTTGGCCGACTGGAGAATGCTATTGGCTGGTACCACAGTCACCCGGGCTACGGATGCTGGCTCTCAGGCATTGATGTCAGCACTCAGATGCTCAACCAGCAGTTTCAGGAGCCTTTCGTGGCCGTTGTGGTAAGACTGAGGAAATAGTATCATTTTGAATTTCAAGCCAAATGCTTCGTTTACTGTGATTTCTAATTGCACCCCATGAACATTCAGGGAAGTAAAACCTTTTCTTTCTAACTATGACAATACAAGTTAATGTAACTGAGAAGGGGGTGAGATTCTTGATGTATTAGTTGTAGGTTTCCATGTAGTACTGATTAATATTTTGCTATTGCAACCATATATGCTATTTACACCTCATTTGGTTTAGCAGTGCTTAAATGCCATGGGCGTCACATAATTAAGTGTGTATTTTCAACACACTGACAGCTGCAGTAAAAGGCTCCTGGTGGCCGGATTTGAGTGGTCCCTGGAGGTCTGTGTGACCCCTGACTTTGTTTTCCTGTTCTACTGTATCTTGCTTCCTACAGATCGACCCCACTCGGACTATTTCAGCAGGGAAAGTCAACCTTGGCGCCTTCAGGACCTACCCAAAGGTAAAGCAAAGACTGTATATAGCGGCAGTTCTCCTGAGAATCCTGTTTTTACGCTCATGTTTGTAGTTTTTAAATTTGAGTTTTATTGTTGTATATTTGTTATACTATATAAACTAGAATGCATGATCTTGTAATTGCCTATGTCTGTGTCATTACTTCATTCCTTATTAGTGTGATAATTATCTGGTTATGGTACAGAAAAGCTATTCCGTTTGTTGTTATTTCTCAGCATTTCCTCTTTTGGATTTTCAGGGTTACAAACCTCCTGATGAGGGACCCTCAGAATACCAGACAATCCCCTTGAACAAGATTGAAGACTTTGGTGTTCACTGTAAACAGTGAGTATTCATATATACCACAGTGTTGTCATCATGTTACAGATATTTATAACAATACTTATACATATCATGTAAATTATGTTTTTAAATTACATAGTGTAGTCTTTACTGTTTAGTGTATGTGGCTCATGTTTTTTCTTTGATTTGTTTTATTTAGGTATTACGCCTTGGAGGTGACTTACTTTAAGTCCTCCCTTGATAGAAAACTCCTGGAACTCCTTTGGAACAAATATTGGGTCAATACCTTAAGTTCCTCAAGTCTCCTCACGGTATGTAGGCAACTTCAAAAAACTACATGTTGGCTAATTGTTTGACATTTTGATTTATGGTTAATTATTACACTATAACTCATTGAGACATGTGGTCACCCGCTTGTGATGTTGTGATTTATCGCTGCTTAGTAGCCAAGAGTCCCTGTTTATTGATTTTAGTAATAAGCTTAATTTAAACTTTTTAACAAGGGAGATAAGTATTAAAGTGATACAGATGCTGTTGTGGTTCGCCATAGATCCTCTGCTTTTCCCCCCTAAAGATTGAAAGCCCCCTCACGTGAATTCCCATTGTGGATGCAGTCGCTCCGTCCCGAGCTTGACTAAACAGTCTAAATAGGCATCAGGCTTATCCAAACAGTTGGCTCTTTGGCATTCTGGATGAAGATGAATTGACTAGATGTCAAGAGTTGCTTCTTGGGTGACAGGCTTTGTCAGTTGCTACACTGTCGCCCTAGTCGGGGGCCCCTGTGTCATTGTGCTTTAATTACCTTTTCCACTAAAAACACGGCCTCACCTTAAGCAAACCTTTCACTGGCTTCTCTTCATTCACCACAACACACAAAGTGCTCCTACAGCTTGTTAGAGAGATTTGTTGCCATTCTGCAAAATTCTTCTTCTTTGTGGAAAATCAGTTATCTAGCTTTTGTCTGCAAATTGTGCATGAGTTGATTTGTGTGTGTGTGTGTGTTTGTTGGATGGTCAGAACTCGGACTACACCACAGGCCAGGTGTTTGACCTGTCAGAGAAGCTGGAGCAGTCCGAGGCCCAGCTGGGCAGAGGCAGCTTCATGCTCGGGTTGGACACACATGACAGGAAGTCTGAGGACAAACTGGCCAAAGCAACACGAGATAGGTAAATCCATTTTCACAGGAAAAAAAGGCTGCAAACTTTAACGTCCTCTTCATTTATTTTGGAAACTATAATTTCAGTGTTTCCCACTGTTTACTGCATATAATAGATCCTAATATAGGAAAGTGGTATTGCTTTTAATCCATTTCATCATCTTTTGTTACTGTGTTATATTCAGTATTTACCAACTCAAATCGTTTGTTGATAATGCATACTTTATGTTATGATGACCTTAATCCTCTATAAGATTAGTGTTATTAAGCGTTGTTTTCATCACATTTCCACAAATCATTTTGTTGAATTTGGCTCTGATATGAAGGACAGTTGGTAATAGATTTTTTGTGTCAATTTGAATTTGTCAAATGTTTGATTAAGGGCTGCAACCAACATTATTTTTTTTATCACTGATTAATTTGATTATTTACTCAATTAATTGATTAAAAGTTTTCCAAAGAGACAACTTTAAAGGTCTGGCTTTATCTGACCGACTGTCCGAAACCAAAAGAGATTCAGCTTACAATGATATAAAATCAATAATCGATTATCAAAATAGCTGCTGATTAATTTCTGTCAATTGATTAATTGACTTAGAATTAAACTAATTTCTTGATCTGTAGTTTATTGGGTTTTCAAACCTTCTTATTTACAAGTAGTGTGATTAAAAGCAGAAATAGAGAAATATAAACCTGTAGCACTATTACATTTTTTCCATTATTTTATAATAATGGATTAATTAAATATGTTTGTGATTCAAACCAACCAAAAGAGCATCAAAACTAAACCTACTTATCTGTTTATTAATACTAGTTACTGTAGTGTCTGATACACAAATAGAGACATAGTAAATGACTACAAACAACCCCACAGTTTATTGCTCTAGATAGTCGACTGATACCAGTGTAGATGTTACATCTCTGCATGTTGTGTCTGTTTTGCCGGGGTAACTTAACTAATCTCCATTTCTCACTGTGGTTTGTTTTTAGCTGCAAGACAACCATAGAGGCAATTCATGGCCTGATGTCTCAAGTCATTAAGGACAAACTCTTCAATCAAATCAACACGTCTGGCAATTAAACGTGAACTACGAGCTGATTTGGATTTCACCAGGAAGTGTGCATGTCTAGCACTTATTGGTTCATGTTTAACTTGTAACGGTAGGATTATCTGTGATTTCTCTTGAAGGTGCTTTTTTATTCAATTCCTTCTTTTGTTGTAGAAGTAGCTAAGGATTAAACAGTCAAGGATTCATGCAAAAAATAAAACATAAAAAAGTGCAACTGCTGTTTGTGGGTATTTCATACTAAACAATGATTTAATTTCATTCTACATTATGCAACATAAAGCTGAGAAATTGAACAATTTCACTGGTGTGTAAGGTGGACATTTGTCTTCACATATTCAGTCCTTTTGTAAATACAGTATTGTTAAGTCGTGAGGCAATGACTGCAGCATTGTTTCCCTTCATGCTTTGGCTCTTGCTAAAAAATCTTTTTGCATGCGTTCTTCTGCAGCCCAACATTTGAACACACACCAGGGTTGCGTTTAACGCACAGCCTAACCTAGCACCAGTCAGTCACTCAAGTGTAGCCTGTCACAGCGTTACATAATGGAACAACAAACTCAAGCTTCTGCACAGGCTCAAAGGGAATCGGCTGCCATGTGTGGGATGTCTCTGCGGAGTCACTTTCAGCTCAGTTTGGCTCTCGATGGTACACACTCCGGCAGAGTGGCCAGCTCCGTCGGGTTGTGGCGTGGCAGTGATGCAGCGCAGAAACAGAAGCCGTACACACTGGAGTCTATTCACCCAACGCGTCTGCTCTCCATCGAAGCAGACACTCACCAAGTCTGCCTTTTTTTACAGACAGCCGCTTTGGCCTGGGTTTGTGTCATGTCTTTTTTTTACGGTATTGTAATGGCTGAATGTATATTTTTGATGTCATGTATCGCAGAGGAGACGATCCCAGTGGGGCAGTGGAGGTGTCTGTTTTTTCTCATGCGCATGAGCTTTGGCACCACTTCTTATAATGATTTTCTTTTACCATTATTTAAGCCACATCCTAAATTGGAGGGTGTTCAGTATAGCGGTTTAGGAAGAGGAAACTTATTAGATTATATTTAATGTAATATATGAATTTGAAATAGTTGAATAGGTTTTCTGCACAAACACGGTCGACTGAATAGCTCATGTTTTTGCCAGATATTTAAATGTATTACATGGATGAATGTCACAGTGCTGAGAAAGTATTTAGAGTATGTACTTCTAAAATAGTTTCACCTAATGTTTGGTCTTCTATGGTGATTTAGAATCAGTGAAACATATTGAACTCGTTGGACATGTAAATATTGTGATTATCACCAGATGGACATTTGTATGCATGACTAAAGGTGGAATAGGAACATTTATGTAAATTCTAATCAAGTCAAATTGTGGGCAGCCAAAAACACATTACCCGTGTATTTTTACCTTAATCTTTTAACATTTTGCAGTTTTCTAATTCCAAAGTATGTTCCCCATTAATATAAAAAAAGTCACAGACTGCAGAGGAATGCCTTCTCCTCTGCTGTCCACACACAAATAAAGAACAATGACTAATATGAGAGCAGCAGATTGATAAAGCTCATGATTAATAGCTATGGGTAGCTACAGTATCTAGGCCCTATAGATCTAATGACCCCACCAAGATCTGGAGATGTTATGTTTAGTTTGGCTCTCAGAGGAATTGACCCCACAAGCATGGCCCCCATGTGTGAAGAAGTTGATCCCAGCTCCGAAAGCTGGAGGTGCTCCACTTCCTCTCCGCCATGTGCTCCTGCATAAGTGGAGACAAGTCACTCCCTTACAGGAAACCCAGGTCTTGACATGATATAGATTAACACTGCAGGGGTCACTGGGAGAAGTGGGCTGTGGTCCTGATTTGGTATGTGGCCTTGGAAGATGGATAAATGTCATCTTAGCTGCAAAGTCAGAAAATGTAAACATACATTTTAGTATACATTTAGGTCAGTGGATGTGATCTGTGTTAAAATGTGTTTGATAACATTGTAAGACTTACTACTTGCAATGCAAAATATTTTTTTTTAACATTTCTGTTAAATTCTAACATTAATTTTTTTTAAAAGCCGTCACTGGATTGTAGAATAATAAAGTGAAATTTAGCGAATCACTCACTTTTGTCAAATTTATCTATAACCATTCTCTGGCTTTTACTTGCAATTATACAATTAAAATGCAAATAAATAATTACAAAAAAACAAGGTACTATTTAGCAACTACCCTGAAATTGCGATAACAGTTATGAATGTTTGGTTTAACCCAAATACTGCTAACCATAACAAAAGCCACAGAAATATTTCATAGCTTTCTTCCGCTTCCCCGGTGTTGCACCAAATTCTGTTCCCCATCACATTCTGTGACTGACGCGTTGCTTCCGTGGTTTCCATAGCAACACTCTCAACAAAACTCGCGGCTCGCTTTGTAGCTACAACTTCTGTAGCTAAAACACTTAAGTTAGCTCGCATTTCACAATTTATTTGAAGACTTCGAGAGGTAGGAGTGTTTAGTTCACATTTTACACATATCCAAATTCACTATAATAAGAGGAAATGTTTGCTAAATGTGGTTATAGTCATAGAATACGCTAATGTAGTGTTATGATAGCTTTTAAGATAGCTATGAATTAGCCATCGCTATCTACATAAACCAGGCACATTATCAATTCTTACACCCTGCTGATATTTTTGTGGGCCTTCCCCCAGCTGTGTGAACCCCATCACCACCTTTCACCGGCTATCTGCATTCACTTTAGTACTGAACCCGGACATCTAAGAGTGTGGCACTTTCTTTGACAGTGATAAACTGCTGTCCCTGAGTCCCTGGAGAGGACAGACCCTTTCCCAGGAGTGTATACATCCAGTTAGCCTTTAGCTTTCTGTCCAGCTCTGGTGTATCGATCAGTGTCCTCGTCTCCTATAACCTCGGCCTGATGCCTTGAGATCAAGTGTGGTAAATACCTGCTGTCACATCTCTCTGCCTTCTTCCACCATATTTTAGCTACACACACTGACCCCTGTAGAATTAGCAGGTGGAGAGGAGATGTATAATAATACAAAACTATTTGCAAAGTAAAATCAAAGTGCAAATTGTCATATCTCAATGTCAGGTCAAGCTAATAAACAAGCCCCATGGGTACTGAATGAAAGGAAGTAGTAGAAGCTCAGTCTGCTCGGGGAATTGACCGCTCTAATTACAACATAAATTGAGTGGTCACCCAACCTTTGGCCTCTTAGCAAGTTTCCTGGAGAATAGGGATGTTTTTTTTTTCCCCATCAATTATCCCTAATTGTGAATTGACAATTGACATTTAAAGTTCTGTACAAGGTTAATCTTTGCCTGTCATTTGTGATTACAAATGCTGAAGTAATGTGGCATTGTTAAATAGTTATACTGAGGAACATTTGTTTGCCTGCTTTTTCCAGCTCACATGTCCATTTTTTCTCCCATACAGACGGATCTAGTCACTGCCGTGGGCTGAATGCTTGGCTGAAGCTGAAAAGGATCCTCTCTAAAGCAGCGAGCCACCATGGTGCGCCTGACCGTAGATCTGATCGCTAAATCTAGAAACCACTTCAAAAAGAAAAGGGGCCTCTCCTTCCCAGAGTACCTCAAGACGCTCACCCACCTCCACTTTTTCAGCAAGAGTATCGAAGACATTGTAAGTAGCCTTTATCAACGCTGATGATTTAATTCTCTTCCTCTTATATGCCTTACTTTTAAATTCTTTTTTTCAGGGTGATCTCTCCATGTGTAGAAACCTCACCGTTCTTTACCTGTATGATAATCAGATCACACGCATTTGCAACCTTGGCTTCGCCTCCAACCTCACCCATCTGTACATGCAGAACAATGACATAATTCGTATAGATAATCTCTCCAATCTGCAGAAGCTCTCCAAACTGTGAGTATAACTGATTGTTGTCCTGTGCTGTGGTAATCATTTAAAGTGTGTCTGAACGTGTGTGTGGTTTTCCTGCTCTGTAGGTATCTGGGTGGAAACAGGATTGCAGTGGTGGAGGGCTTAGAGACGCTCTGTGAGCTCAAGGAGCTTCATTTGGAGAATCAGAGGCTGGCACCGGGGGAAAAGTTGCTCCTTGACCCCATGACTCTCCTCTCACTGGCTGTATGACCTATTTTTACTCTGTTCATTACAGAAATAGTGTGAGAAAAGAAGGATGAACCACACTCCCTGAATAATCTCTCTTCTTTTAAAAATATATATTTTTTAGCCTTATTTAAGCCTCATTTTCTCTTTTTAGGATATGTGTGGTGTATAAACCTGGTAGGTTATCATATCAAGTTTAAAAGATTCCTCCAAGGCCAGTGATCTATGTAAAAGCAGTATTGTGCCGGGTTTGATGATGTCAAAGAGACCTCTGTTGGTCTCTGTGGTCTGACAAATCTGTTAGGTCTGTTTACTTCTTCGTTTACTGCCCAGGCCATGGATAAACACACCAAAAGTCTCACGTGTTTGTTTGGATAATTAAAGAAATTGCTGTGCAAATTTAAAGAGCTCCAGCTTTTTTATAAATGTGCCGTTATAGAACTTCAAACCAAGATGAATATTTAGCACCAGCACTATCTAGAGAGTCTGATTTGGACATGATCCCAGTAGTTCAGACATATAAAGATAACACATCAAGATGCTTAATCCAAATGGATCAGAAGCAAAGCAAGATGAAAATACTGTATATAGTCTATAGTGTAGTATCTTTTCTTCTTTAGGGTTCACTATGTAATATTTATTTGTAATATTCTGTCTATTATCTGTAAATTGAACTCTTCTGTCTTCATGAATGTGAATTCTTTACACAGGAAACTCTGTGTGTCCTGAATATCAATAACAACAACATTGATGACATCAGGGACCTGACAGTGCTGAGGGAACTCCAGCATTTTTCTGCTGCTGACAATCGATTGCACAATATGATGGTAAATATAGCTCTTTTCTTTTAAAACTTAACTAAAAGTGTCTGTGAAACCAGTCCAAGACTTCTTCTTTAGTATGATAGAAGTAGAAACTGACTGTATGCTGTTCACTATGCCGTCAAAGTAAATAGTATCACAGCACAGCAACTATGCACGCCATGGTGTATTAAAGTCAACAAACCAGCTATTAGTTGATCGGGTCAGCATTAACATTGTTCCGTAGCTCTCTGCAGTGATGTGTGAAATGATATGGAGAACAGGGTTCTAAAGAACCAAATCCTGCAAATCCCGCCATAGGTTCCCAGTCTCTATGACTCGCACAGGGTCCGAATTATTCAACAAATCAGCGAGCCATTCCCCTGAGGCTTTTCTCGCTGACAGCTTTAAACAAGCACGAGTTTCTCTCTTTCCTTGGGAGGCTGATTTTTCCTCTCTGCCTCAGAATCCTCTATTTGATACCTTAAACCACCAGTACTTAACATTATGGGAGATTCATCTGAGGCAGAGATAGGGTTTATCCTCACTGGCCTGCTTGTTTTTGAGGCTCACACTCTGATGGCTTTCATTTTCTGATATATTAACTGAAAAGGTTGATGACTTCATTTAAAAGGACTTAATTCTTCTTTCTTACTGGCATTTAACACCAGGATGACACTTTATAATTGACTACATTGCTGAGGCTACTTTTTTTTAACACAAGTGATTTTCTTTTGAGGACGTTGATGCAGGTAATTGCTGTACACGTGTCATTTTCAGCAGATATCTCCTTTAATTTATACAACCCGTCTGCCACTATTGATCCTGCAAAGACAGCCCTCAGAAGGATCAATCCCTTCTTCTGCGCCATTTGCTCAGAATCCAGAAGAAACATTATGGATTTTTAAAATAGATTATGACAGGCAGTCAGCTAGGGTGACAAATGGGGAGCATCTTCGGAGGCCGTTAGCTGTGTGCAGGGCAGAGAGGACAGGGGAATCGAAGCCCTGGTCAAATACAGGTTCATAACTGGCCCATCATTAGTCCAGGCGAGAGAGCCAGCCAAGCTCAGTGACTATCCAGCCTCTGCTGTTCTCCACGCCCCCGCGTGGGGGGCAATTTGGCGCTGGGCTGCTCGTCGGTGAGGGCGTTCTGAGTGACGGCCCTGACACGATCATTTATCAAAGCCTGGGAGCGCGCGGCGCTCAGGGGTCCCCTCTGAACTGATTGCAGCACGAGCTGGAAAAGTGGAAGCGCTTTGGCCAAGACAGGAAGGCAATGAACAATCAGAGCGTGTCCAGAGAGTATTCATATTTCCAGGCTTGGATTAATGTGCCTTTAGATAAACATACAACTGCAGGCAACTCGCTGGAGGAGCCAGCCTCACACTGCCCCAGGAGAAAACTTGTAGTTACATGACACCGGCGACACTGTTTATTAAAATAGACTGATGTGTTGTTTATGCACTTTCCATTGGCCCTTGTACTTCACATTACCATTCACTTACACCACGTCTTTAAAAGTTCCCTGATGTTTGTCTCTGATATGTAATTAGAAAATATGCATCATATTTGTTTAAAAGGAAGTTGTCCCTGTTTAGTCACTGAGCATAGCTGTAGAGACACACTATTGCTAGTAGTTAAAATATACATATTATAGGTGAAGTTTCTCTTTTTGTGTATTTTCAGGAGTTAGAGGATGTCTTCAGCCACTGGCCTCAGCTGCTTCAAATGGATTTGAGTGGAAATCCTGTGTGTAAAAAAACAAAGTACAGAGACCACCTAATAACCGTGGTCAAAAGCCTCAGTGAGATATTACTCATTTTCTTTCTCAATGGCATCCTAATATGAAAAAGCACTTTATTTCTAATAATTAAGACACCACCTAATGATAAAAGTTCACTTTTCAATTTCAAATTAAATGTTTGTTTGTTTAATGTATGTTTTTATTTTTCTAGAGGTTCTCGATGGCAGGGAAATTAATGAGTTAACCAGACAGTTCCTTATTAACTGGAAAGCATCCAAAGAAGCCAAGAAGAAAAACAACAAACATTTGATGAGCGGACCGTTGATCCCCTATCCCTTAACATGTAAGTCACTAAATTCTCTACTTTTTAAATCTACTGTAACACCTTTGCCCACATTACCACAATTAATTTGAATTCATGATGTTTGCAGTGATTTAGATGTTCCTACTTTGTATTCACTCTGCTTTGTTTCTGCATGGTCACCTCTTTGATTTAGTTACATGTATTACATTAGAAATGTGATAACATTGATAGCCATAATATTGAGAAACAGCTACATACACAATTTTTTCAGTAAAATATGGAAACCACTAAAAAAAATTGTTAATTTAGATTTTTCTGTTGTTATCACATTTTTTCATTCATTACTTTATTATGCTGGGTGCACTTGAATTTGGGTGTGTGATCTACTGTGACTTTGTTTATATTCCAGATGACTTTAGCGTGGGTCAGGGTCCACATCTTGGTCACATCTGCAGCCACGCTAACGTGCAGAGGTGGAAGCCGCAGCAGTCTCTCAGGTCCAGAATCACAGTTCACACAGATCTCAGTTAACGCGAGAGAGAGAGAGTGCACATTTTTGCCTCTCTCCATTTCATTACTTACTAAATGAATTCACTGTAGACATTAAATTAGAAACATAACAACCAGCTGTCATATAGAATTTGTGTGATGAAATGTACAAATTATGAGTGATGACAACTACTAATAGGTTTGAACTCACCCTGCATCCTGATCCATTTTTGTAAAGTGTTATCAGTTATTTTAATTTCCCTCATTCTTCCTTATTGACAAATTATTTGCTTTTTTATTCTCTTGATTAGCAGTGCTTTAATAGTGCTGTCATCTCTATTGAACGATCACTAAATTTTAGGCCATAGAGTAATTGTAGGGAATCTTCCATAGATAGCTGACCCATCTGATAATGCTTCTTTTTCTCTGACATCACAGGACACAAAAATTAAATATTCCTCTGAGCGGACTTGTCAATCATGTGGCTGTCTCCTCAGCCATCTGCAGTCATGGAGATGCTTAAGACAAACCTACCAGTCCACTAAAATCTCCACCTCCTCCACACATGCAGGACTAACCCTGCTGCTACTGCCTTGTTTAAGCGCCTTAGTCATCACAGCTGCAGATCTTTCATGCTTGTATATTTAGAAAGACAGAGAACAGTCACTGTGATGTCCTTATCACTGCAGTATCCCTGACCTATAGTGGATTTTAAAAATGTTACTTTTTTTCACGGCATATTTTCAAATGTTTTGATTTGATCTGTCTCTTAAACCTACATTTCTATAAATTAATTAATTAATAGGCTGGAAATAATCTGCTATTGTTAGAAATTAATAAAGAAATTAAAGAGTAAAACAATGAATAATGGTTTGTGCACTTTTCTTTCCCTCACTTTCACAGCTGGTTTATTTCTAATTACATTTTTTTGGGTCTGAGGATATAAACAATCTCTCCACCTACTAGTCAGTGCTACATTTTCTATGCTGGGTGTCATTTTTCTTCTGCATGCATTTCAGCAAATAAGTGACCCAGGAGATGCAGAGTGGCACAATCTGAATGATCACTTACAAGGCTTTACATTAAGTTAACAACACATGCTTCTATTCAAACAGCTGTGATAAATGACTCTTTTATAGCAAATGCAGTAACAATGCGGATGTATTTATTGTCAGTAAATGTTTGAATGAGGAGCCACGTGGGTGTGTAACCCCTGAAAGATGCGGGGTCATTAGGGAAACAAGCTTACTTAACCTTCTTTTACTTCTCCTTGTAATTAGTGGCCCGCAGCAATACTGTTACTCCATCCTTACAAAAACAATGTTTATTAAGAACAGTCCGAGGATATGCATATTATGAATAATTCCTTTCATTAATTTGCCGACATCTCCGTTTGGGAGCCTTGGAAATCAGAGTGATTAATTTAGGAGTCTCACAAGAATTTCCTCAATGGCTGCCTGTTGATTGCATTGCTGGGAGTTTATTTATTAGCTGTTCCAATGAGCTTGCAATTCAAGACGCCCTGGCAATTAGTCAAATGTTTTGCATATCACCTTACACTTGTCAGCCTGTCTTCATGGGGCATTGCAAATAGCGTTTTGAAAGACTGACCTTTATTTCTGAGCACGTTTTTTTTTTTAAGGTAATTTTGACTAACTTTCTTCTTTCATTTTTTGGTAGGCTCATAAAGAAAATAGAGTGTCAGGTTCTTAGCCAATTAGAGTGGGCCATGGTCTACCACATATCAGGGTTCAAGGAAAAGAGAGCCCTGCCTCTGGCGCTGAAAACGAGCCTCTGCTGCCTTCAGACAGAAATAAGTTAGGAAAGGGAAAGAGCAGTCTTCTCCACTGCGAGGGAGTGATTAATTACGTCGGAGTGAAATACTTGTCCGCCGCTTTGTGTTTTCAATAAATGAAGGGCTCCTGAGACTTTTACGCACACAGGTGAAGTGTTGGATGCGCGTAAAGGGACTGCTGCTGCGCACCTTTTCTGCAGATGCGCCACTTTATAAGGATAAGCTGGACGTGGACTGGGACTGTTCTGCATTGAAGAGCTAATTCTCTTTCCTATCGAAGCCCTCTTTGGATTGCCTTCATGTCCAAAACAGCGCATTTGAGAGATACCAGAGGTAAACACTGCTCTCATGAGTTCGTACACCGGCAATATGCCTGGCAGAGACTTCATTTGCACTGCATGTCACTGTGCAATGAGCACAAATTCAGTTGTCTTTAGTGTAACTTTGTGCAGCTGTCTGTCCTGTCATTTGGCTTTTTCAAATTGTGTTTGATGAGCTTTAGACGAGGAATGTCTTGTTTGTTTAAATTGCAGCGTGCACCATGCAATTTGTCAACAGACATTTTCAATAATGGACTTGACAACTTAAGTTATGGTTTAATAAATAAATGCAAAGGCAACAGCTTAAATTATCATATACATTAAAAGTTAAGTTAATGGTAGAACAGAGGCATATAGACAATAATAAATAATTAATAAGTTGTGTCTAAAATAGACTTGTCAATTATAACTTGAGCTCAATAAAACGTGCAATATAGTGGCCAGGGTTAAATTACTAAATTGTCCATCCATTTGATAATTCTTCAGGTCTGTAAGTGCACCCCGATGTCTGGAAGACAGGCGCTCCGAGTGGACAGCGGTAACAGCTCCGGGGCGGCGGTGGATGACAGCCCCGCATCCAGTCCGAGCTCCAGTCCCAGCCCGGACGGGGCTCGCCGGGAGCTCCAGCGGGCCAGAGTGCTCCAGGCCGGCGGGCTCGGAGGCAGAGGACGCCCGGCAGCAGCTAACGCAGCGCGGGAGAGGAGCCGAGTGCAGACCCTGAGAACCGCGTTCCTGGAGCTACAGAGGACTTTGCCGTCCGTTCCTCCGGACACCAAGCTGTCCAAACTCGACGTGTTGATACTGGCCACCACATATATCGCCCATTTGACTCGAACACTGCAAGATGAAAGCACGGATGAGGGAGAGAGCACAAAACAAACAGAGGCGTTACACGCACTGAAAGGTGATGGATACCTGCACCCAGTCAAGGTCAGTAATAATCATAATAATATTAATAATAATAATAATAATAATAATAATAATAATAATAATAATATTAATGATAATAATAATAGGTATGTTATTGGTTCATTTCTGTTGTCAATTGTGATTCAGTATTTTATTGTGAAATTGTTTTGTTTCTGAACAAAACTTCTCATTGCATAGATCCACAATGCAAAACATGTACTTTTTAAACAGTGACCACTTATATTTAGTTGATGTAACACATTTTCAAAGCATGCAACATCATCCTCGGTGGCCTTTGGGCCTATTTTACAAGTTGATTTATTGACAAGTTAAATGTCTTTGCAGAAATGGCCCATGCGATCCAGACTGTACGTCGGAGCAAGCGGACAGTTCCTCAACACAAATCCTTCAGAGTCAGAGAACCAAGGCCCATCATCGTCCACCTCCAAGAAATAAATCATTTGTATGAAACCATTTCATACTGGCATGACTTCATGCTGTTTACAATCATAATACATATGCTGCTGCCACAGTAGATCTGATTTTACTTCCACTAAAGCCCTGCCAATAGGAAGACATTGTAAATTAATATATTAATTTTATTGTATAATTTTTGAGAACATGATGTTTCTCTGTTGTTATTTGGACTCATCCTGTTTTGCCCTGCATTGTGCAGCTCCGTACATGTCCCAGGTATGATATTTGTAGAAATTCCGCGGGCTAACGAGCCCGTCATGCTTGAGGTGTGCACTTTCAGTTGAGACATTTGCACTAAATGCATGTGTGAATAACTTAACATCTGTCATGTGAAGTGGTCTGTCAGGGAGTCAACAATGGAGGCTCTCCGTCTCATGTTCCTTATTATTTTTACATGCATGGTTGTAAATGTGTTTGTGAATAAATGACTTCGGTGAAAGAAGACGACGTCTCCGAAAGTTTGGACGATGATAGAAAATATATGAAATTGCCCTTTTTTATCTATTTTATTTATTTAGGCCTATTTAATAAAATAAAATAAAATAAAAAATAATATAACAATTAAAAGTCCACATAGACATTGTCAGGGCATCATTTATTATTATTATTATTATTATTATTATTATTATTATTATTTATATTATTAGGATTATTATTATTATTATTATTATTATTACGGTATTTCCTGTCCATTTAAGATTGTTCTTGTGATCATCGGACAGTCTCTCTACTTCTGTGACAATTAAGATTCAATCAAATCAAATAAATACAGCTGTGCTGCTCGCTTGGAGGCAAAAATTAGGCCACAACACTAAATTTAATTGCAGCAAAATGGCTGCACCTGACTGAAGAATATGCAGCAGGCCATCTGGCTGAATAGGTTTACGCAGACTTTAGAAACCTAGTGGGATAAACGATAATAAATATATCATGGTATTTTCCGCTGTGTGTATAGAACCAACATGTTTAAGAAAGCAAACAATAATTATTTGTACAGATTAAATACGTAAATATTAAGCAAATTAGCCTCTTCACATTTCACATTTAAACAATTTATTATTTCAGTGGAGGCAAAAGTGATATGAAGTTGTGTTTGTGATACTTTGACTAACTGATCTGATTTATATGATGCATCTTCTTAAAATATTGACAAATGCATGAGCAAATCACAACATCTTTAAGAGGAAACTAAGGGCATTTTATGGTATTTCTAGCCAGTTTGAGGGAAAAGTATGTATACAAATTATTAGGTATATGCTACAGACCGGTGTCTGTTTTATCTACAGAGCTGAAGAAAATAAAGATAATCTGAATTTCCACTATAGATCACTAATTCGCCACAAACCTGGTGCATTTATGTAATGATATGAAGATATTAATTTCCTTTTTATTTTTTAATTTTAAATATGAGCTTCATCTAAATAGGATGTGCCTGGCGCTGCTGACAAGATAATGATTGCTCAGCTGCGCGCCACATGAGCTCCAGTGCGCAACTCTGAGGCGCATTTAAGAGCAGTCGGATCCGGAAATCCTTCCTCTTTCCTCGGCGACACAACCATGAGCAGAGAGAGAGAGAAGCCCTGCTCCTCATCACATCGGAGAAATAAGAAGACTGCATCATGTTTAATCTTCATGACGAAGGTAGGCAAACAGTGAGATAACTTTATGTGTTTGCATGTCGTAGGCTTGTTTCCAGGCGGATTATCTATTAGCTCTTGAACGCCACATGTTAGCATGTTAGCTAACAGCTAGCTCATGTGTCGGCCACGTGGGAGAAAAGGGCGCAGCTCAACAGTTGATTTTAGAGGAGTCTGCATCGAGGCACAAACCAAACACTCAAAGCTAAAATAACTTAATATTAATCCTATAATATAACGTGTTTAACATTGCGATGTTATTTGTCTCCGTGTAGTATTGAAGCCTTGCAAAGTAACATGGATGTGGATTTGTGCAGGGCCTGCTGGTCTATCTATTCAGCTATTCTCACACTTATGTTAATAGTAGATCATGCAAAACGTTTATATCCTGCAGCAATTAACATTCGACTTAAAGACTTTAATGCAATGTTACAAATGTCATTTATAGACAGACATGCCTACTAGTAAACTGGTTTCGATGCCTCGCTATAGACATGTCTCTGAAGTAATGCAATAAATCATTCTTAGACAGTTCAATAGGGGGAAAAAAACTCCCTCAGTGTCACTCATCTTACATCTCTGACCATATCTGGTTGTGTCCAGGGGTCAGCAGATGAGCTGCTGGTCAGGGAATAGCCCTCCTCCCATTATTTCACTGGGGAAAGTCCTCGTGGCTCCCTCTGAGGACGTAAAGGTCATGGCAGAGGTCGTGACCTGCTGTTGAACCCGTCCTCAGACCTGCGATGTTAGCCATGCTCCCAAGCTGTGTTACACTGCTACCCTTTGACCTTCGGGTGATCAGTCATCTGTCCTCACCCTATTGGCTATTTCTTAAATACATCTTATTCATGCAAGCTTGAAATCAATAGAAAGCTCCCCAGAGTAATTATTGGTGAGGTTACTGTGACTGACTTTAAAAGGTCTTGTGGGAAACAAATGCTGCAACTGAATGTGCACTAACTTTCAGACATATTTGGCTTTTGTGTTTATCATAGATGTGCAGATGAAGATGGGAAGTTTGACCTATGATTGGTACACCTGATAAGGTAAGTTCTATATCAGCACTAAAATAATATTGCAGGATTAGTCAAATAATAAAACGGGCTTTGAAAGGACTGTAAATCTGTATTCTTCTCTATTTCAGATGTGAAGTCACCGCTGCCTACAGATGGCCAAATGTTGGTTTTCACTGTGTGGACCTTAAGGTGAGCCTTTAAGTATTGACAATATTTGGTTGTGCTTTATGGTATAGGCCAGTCCTGCTGCTGGAATAGTGATGACTTCACATTTGCCGTTTACCCATCAGACAATAAAGTGGTGAGACTGTGACTAACTGAATCACCAGCATAAGATCAGTCGGGACTGGTTTTTTACAAAAGAGTAAGTTTTATATTTATAGTGGAAGAAGATTTATCTCAGTCCTGTTATTTCTTGTTTTCCCCTTCAGCTGCTCCAGAAGTCATGCTGTGGTCACCGGAGATGCACCAGATTTAATTTGTCTCCTGTGCTGATCAGGAGGTGAGTTCCTTACTACAGTATTTTCTTTCACACATTGTCATATTTTCAGTTTACCCACCAGACACAATAGGTGGTTAAACTGACTTGAGAGACTGCAGTAATAATGCAGAGTTTCTCAAAATAATTCGGTTTTAAATCTGTCCTGATGTAAACTGGACTTTGGAAGGCATTGCCCAAACTTTTGTCCTACCTAGCTAAAAATAATTTCCCAACCCTGGTAATTAGTTTAATAAACTTACTGTGTAGCAGAGGTCAGACATGGCTGTGCCAAGTCTTAAATTATTTTCTAAACGTTGAGCACTGGCAACTCTTGCAGCTGTAATAGTGATGAGATCAACTTTCGCCGTTTACCCATCAGACAACAGAATGGTGAGATTGAATCGACTGAATTACCAGCTGCAGCCTTTGTTTAACGGTGTACTGTACACATATATGTCCCCTTGATTTATGGAATTGCAGTATGCAAGATAAGAAATTTAACAATCTTCCACATCCTCCTACAGATGAAGCAGTTGGCGCAGCAGTAGTGGAACAAAAACACACTGGGTGTCGGCATCATCTCATGTGGTATGTGAAGCCCAAACTGAACTACTTTTATTTGCCGTTTGTGTCCCAATATATCACGACTGGCCTGTTTGGTTTATGTCCTGATTAAAGAAGTAATGATGAGTTCATATTTGCCGTTTACCCATCAGACCAAAATGGGCTGCTGAGAATGTGACCAACTGAACTAAAAAAACAAAGTTGTAAAACCATATACATCCCTTTTTTGTCAGCCATAATGATTATACATTTCTTATTTCTTAGCAAGGTTACAGGGCCAGTTGACTGATCAGACAGTCTATGGGGTATCCTCATTTGAAAGGTAAGTACCGAACCCACCAACCTGTCAATAAATGGTGAATTTGTGTTTTAGCTGTTTAGACATACCACAAATCGGTAACTGCATTACTTTTTTTTTTTTTAAGTCATGTTTGTCAATTTTCATGTTTTTACAGTGTTTATGGAGCTGATGGATCACCACCAGTTGGAGGAAATCAGACTTATATGCCAGAATGTTTTTGAATTAATAAAATCTATCTGCAAGAAAAATGCTTTGACTCCATCTGTTGAATTTCCCTGCATATCGTTTTGTATGTATTTTAGATGTTTTTCCTTTTAAACATATACTGTATCTAGATCTTAACTCTCACCAGTACTTGCTTTATGAAAATGCATTTTGTATTTGCATTTTGTTTTTGTATGCCTGTATTGAATGAGTACATCTATGAAGGAATTAATGGGGGAAGGGTTAGGGTCATCAATTGGCTGTGTTGAGTGTGATCTTGTGCCGCCTACCTGTTTTTGAACCTTTAGAGAGGTCTTACTCCTCTGTGATGTATGTGTCTGCTCCCGGTGCGTAGGTGTAGATGAAGCGTAGGATATTCTGGTGCAGCTCATCCAGGGTCTCGTCTCTCCTGTGCAAACCATCCACATCTCCCAGGTCACAAGGAAACACTGCGTCAGGTGGAATAACGAGCACAGAGGCCCCTGTAGGAAGACGCAAGCATTCCTTGAAAAAAAACCTTTAACATGTTAAGTCTAACTTGCAGCCCTCCATAGTGCTTATTAATAACAAATACGCAGGGCCAGGATAAAACCTACAATATAGAAATGGTAAAGCTGTGTGTTATGTACAGTAATTGACTTGGATGCATTAACGCCATGCTTATAAACAGGATAACCATATAACGGGCATTAAATTATCAAGATGTAATAGGACATGTATCAGTAAATTTGTACAAACTGTAGGATATGATTTAATTCAAAGAAGTGCTGTATTTGTACTTCGTAAGAAGGAGAGGGTGGTGATAAATATCTACCATGCTTGAGAGTGACTGAGTTTTCACAGAGGAGCACAGCAATCACAGCGTCTTCTTCCAGTACTCGTGTTCTGAGACATAACTTGCAGTGGGCCTCAGCCAGAGAGATCCTTCAACAAAACAAATTGTAAGTGTAAGTGAACATAGCCTGAGTAGTTGAGTTTTTTTTCTTTTCTTTTATAAATATGAACTAAAAGTAATTGTATAAAGTAAGATGGCAACAGATAATTGAAGTAATGATAAGTTAAAGCTTAATGTGACATATTTGTCCTGCAGTTGAAAACATTTATTTTAATAGTTTTAGTTCCACATAAAATATGTCACCACAGTGAAAAAGATTTGTAAACATTTGTCATAACCAAATGAAAAATAGTCATCTGAGAGTATGGTTTGTATGAGAGTTCTCCACCTTGTGGACGATAGTGACATTACACTGGACAGTGACTCATGATCTTTGCATGCAGTCTCTGGTTATGATGACAGAAAATGAAGAAGTAATATTAAATCAGCAAGTATTAGAGTGCTTACAGTAGTTTGACAGAGGCCACAGACATCTTGACGCCCTGACTCTGTGTTCGGACTCTACGGCTGGCCATGTAGTAACCGTGGATTATTTTCTCTGCTCCAGGGCTGAGGTCCACTTGCAAACTCTGTGCATGAGCCACCAGCTGAAAGACAAAGAGTTAAGGACGGCAAGGTCAATGTATAAACAATAAAATCAAGGAAGTGTATTTTAATAAAAAAGCAGCGCAAAGGTCTTGGTATAAGAACATGTTTGTTAACCTCCTGGTAGTCTTGAGTAGAAAACTCCCAGGAGGATGGGTAGAGGGGTTTTCCAGGCTGCACTGCCTGCTGGAGGGTGTGGACGGTCTGGGCAAGCAGGGCCTGCTCTCCCACCAGATCCCTACACTGGATGACCAGGCCAAAGGTGTCTGCCAACTGAACTGGTACAGGACCCATTTCCTGCTCACAAAGAAGAGACTGGGCATCAGAAAGCTGTCTAAAGTGCTGTTTTTAAAGTGTTAACCTGCCGAGACAAAATTCTTTAAAGTCAGAAAATAACCTGGAACCTAAACCATATCTGAAACTTGTATTTGACTGGTTATACAGTCTATTGTTGACCTTTCCCCTCCATGCAAAAGAAAAAAAACAAAGCATTAATTATCCTCAAGGGTTCTGTTGTGATGTAATGTTGTCTGGGCAGGGCACTTCCTTCAAGAAAGTAAATTGTCTCAATTTCCTGTTTTGTCTGTATATCTACAAACAACATCTGAGTTTAGTGAAAAGGGACATTGAATTCAGTGTATTGCACCACACAAGATTACTGTAAGTTCCTCTAATATAACACAATATTTACTTTCCAAAAAATCTCAATGCAGACCTGGTAGCGAACATTGAAACCATGTTTTAAGTGAGCTATACAAAGATAATACGACACCATGTTGTGAGTGAACCCACTGCTGTTCCCAGTATGGCACAGTCTGCCCTCCCAGACCGTCGAGAGGCATCTGTGGAGTCTGTGAGGGCCCAGAAGCTGCAGTGGACTGGGAAGGAAAGCTGCTGGTCAGCATCCTCACCGTACTTCTTCCCTGGGATGAACACAGACACTGTGCTGCTCTCCAGAACTGAGAAAAACAAGTAGTACATTGGCGTTTTATGTGTAGAAGAAATTATCCATAATGTGAATTACTGACAGAATCCTCTTCTTATTAATCACTGTGTTGCTGTACCTGACTGAATGGCGTCCAACCTGTCCTTCTTGTAACAGCCCAGATCTCCCAACATGCAAATGCCACCGGTGGCTAGCAGGGCAGAGCCAGCATGGATGTTAGCAGTGCCTGCTCCGTGTTCGTCCCGGGACAGAGATGCAAACATCTCCCCCGAGGCCTGATGCCTGACCCCGCGACACGCCAAGCTCAGGCTGTATGTCATTAGTCTAGCACAAACACAAGGGGTAATGAGGAGGACTAAATCTCAGGTTCCATATGCAGTGTGTCTGTCCACTTAGGATGTGCAAAGTTGGGTCATGCAGACCACTTTTACCTGTCTAGTATGAGAGTGTCCGCGGTGACGACTAGGAGATCCAAGTTGTGAAACGTGTCTTTGACATCTGCTCTGGTCTGCACCAAGCTGAGCAACAAGCCCAGCTTCAAGGTGCTGTAGAGGCCCGGAGGAGCCACGTCCAACCCAAAGCAGTGAGCCACAATGGCTGAGAACCTCCAGCGAGAACCGGCTGTGGCCTTCAACAGCTCCTGGAAGCTGGCGCTGACTTTATGGGGATCTGTAGGTAGAGTTGTGAGACATGGTAGATGTTTCAATATGGTAATGATGCACAATGCTGCATAAAAAATTGTTCAGATTAATCAGAATAGACTGTGTCAAGATTCACATGTTATCAGTATGCTTTTGGCTGGGATTTCTGTGGTTTTGGAGCATGATTTAATATGAGATCATATACTGCCTTACACTCTGGCTCCCACGGTTGGACGCTATTTGCCTCTACACTCCAGGTAATGCTGGGCCACTGGTGCACATGCGCAGGAACGCCTAACACCCTGTAGAGTCGGCCGATTCTCACTGAGTTACACAGCTCATCTGTACGAATAAGGGAAACAAAGCAATAACACTCAGAGGGCTTTTTTTTATTGAAGAAACATGCATGCCACCTACAAACCACTGCCAAGAGAAACACAGAGCGAGGCCTTCAGAACAAAGATTTCTCTGTGTGCGAATTGCACAGCCAGCTAATGAGTGTTCCTTGCACTTATTAACATATATGTTTAGTAACGGGAGCCCAGTGTATTGAATTCCTCTACAGGACTGGGTCAACAGAATATGTTAATCCTGGTGCTGAGATTTGCTCGGCTCCCAGGGGTGCTGGCTGGACAATGTTATTAGAGGGGACAGAAACACTTAATATCCCGTCATGAGGCACTGTGTGCGGCTGGCTGCACAAAAATCTATTTATTTGAACTCTCCCCCACTAAGTTTGTGTTCCAAAGTGAGCCTCATTTAGAAAGCCAGAGAAAATTAATGACAAACCTCAAGACATCTGACTGTGTGTAAATACAAGCTGTTACAACCACATTATTCAGGACTGGGAGTGACTATAATGGATGAGAATATGATTTTCACAAACAAATAATACCCCTTTAAATATTGAGGATATTAATCTACAGTACAGTATCTCCTTTAAGACTTTTATTTGCAAATGAAAACTGAGCCTTTTAACCAAGTTGAACTCAAAGTACTAATTTGTTCTATGCTGTGCAAACAAATTGGTTGATGGACAGTTTCCAATGTCATTGCTCTGCATTTTTTAGCTGTCATAAAGTACACTGTCAAACCAATCAAATAATCCAGGGGGTATTCATGTCTCTAATCCTTTTACAACAAAAGCTTTAGATGATTCAATGTTGAAGAAATTAGTTAAAAAATATGCAGATTTTGTGCTGTTTAGTTCAGAAGTTGTAAAGTAAAGTAGTCGTTCTTGTGTTCTGCAGCTGTTCTCCAGATTAAAAAGAGATTTGAAGATGCCAAAAAACACAAACAAATGTTCCTGTTTGAAAGAGCAGATCAGAGGTGAACTTTATAAAGAACGCGTTACACCCTGTACTGTTTATGCTGTCATTTTATATGCTTTGTTGTTTTAAGATCAGGTTACTCCCATGTGAACCTTTGATACGTTTTTGCTTTTCTCTGTATTGTTGTTGATTATGATGTGCTGTAATACATGCTGCTAGTGCACATTTTTTTTCATCTGCCAAATTACCCTCCCCTCTCTCAGATGGAAATAGGCTATTAGCTTTGCTTCCTCTAACATTTTATGTGGCTCCAACAATCAATCAATTTGTTGGCTGGGTGGTACTGTAATAGCGGACACAATTATGCAGTTATAGAGTGGGGCTGTTGGGGCTATATATAATAAATCTGTTAACTTGTCTGATGTAGACCTACCTCTGAGAAACAGGGTGACAGACTGGTACCTGAGCGAACTTTGCTGATGGGCACGTAGAACATTCAGTGCTTTGACGTGGATCAGCTCCACAAGCTGTTTGTCTGTCTCCACAAAGACACATATGCAGAAATACTAGTCATAACAATGCATACAGTTCTCTTATAATGTTGTGTACCAATTCAGACGTCTCTGGTGACATTCAGAGGCATCGCTCTCTCACCTCCCAACACTCTAAACTTCACATCCTCTTTCAGTGGGGAGCTGCAGATCATGCAGCTGAAGTTGTTTCTCACGGTAGCTGACTCTGTGGCCCCAGGCGCATGGACACGAATGTGGTGAAACCCTAGAGCGAGCATCCAGGACATGAAATCAAATCCAATTTTAAGTCTATGAATGTCCGATTGCTTGAAAAACATTTTGTGTGTACAAACCAAACTGACTGTGATCTGTCTTTACAATTAGGTTAGTTAAAAAATGAGGGTTAATAGGTGACAATGTGTCTTCCCTGCAGTACCTGTAGAGCAGGGACAGTCATCATTAATGCAGAGGAACCGGGCTCCCTGGGTGTATTTCGTGACCCTTGTCATGGCAATGACCAGGCCCTCCATGGAGACAGGCCTCATGGGTCCGTACCCACGAGGAAAACTACACAGGTCCAACGTGTACTCAGGGAACGGAGGCAGATGTGTCAACTTCAGAATTATATTCACCTCAAAGAGAACAATCACATGACACATTGTTACAGGAATGAGTCAGAACCAATGGGGAAGAAACAGCTACCATTAATTCATACCTGACTCTCTGTGTGTAGCTTTTCAACAAGTGAAAGTGTCTTTATGGCCAGGAAGCAAACCTGAATGAGGAATTAAGTAGTTAACCTCACAGAAGTTCACATTTCATTTTTAAGCGAGCTCACAGTTTTCACTTACAGACTGAAACAACGCTGTTGCTCCAAGCGGGTCACACAGGACACAGTCCCCCAACACGGGGTCCACCTCTATCACATCAGAGGGGTTCACACTGATACAGAACCTGTAGACCGCCTCAGCCTGTTGGGGGTCTGGAGAGGAGGGACAACAGTTAGCAAAGTCCAAATCCTACCTTAAATGCACTTTTTAAGTAGTGATTTTTAGCTTTCATTGCTGCTAACTTAGCTTCAGTTAGCTAACATTAGTTTTTAATTTTCCTCACAGCAGACCTACCGTTGAATGGTTTGCAATCTTCAGCCAGTTTCTGAAGGCCTCCACTTCTGTCTAAATACACCAGAACTGACTCTTTCAACGACACAATGTCACTCATTTTAACTCAATGGTAACAAAAACAGTGCTTTTGCTGTTTGCTATAAGCTAGCATGACAGACGTTTGGTTGCCTTGGCACCGTAGCTTCCTTCAACCCCGTTGCCATGGTGACCACTCAGCAGCAGAAGGACCCGGATGTGATGAGATTAAATGTAATAATTTCATCAAAGTTATTACAAAAAATATAAAATTCACATATATAAGGCAAAATTCCCTAAGTCCTTCCCAACCATTAATATTTTTTCTAGTTGAATTGAATTTGTACGTAGATATTATTACTTATGACCAACAAAAAGAGTGAACGTACATCGTTATATATTTTAAAGAATTATTTTCTGTAACCTCTGATTGAGATTTATTGACTTTTTGATGTTGTTGTTTATTTATTGTTTAGATACCTTATTTTTAATATTTAATTTTTTTACTTTTCATATTTGGTCATCATTTGGTATCTTTAATTGTGTAAGAATGTATTAATTAGTATTAGTATTATTATTATTATTATTATTATTATTATTATTAATAATAATAATTATGACCAACAAAAACGTGAAAGTACATTGTATTTTAAATTATTTTCTGTAGCCCTTGATTAAGGTGTATCAACTTTTTTTATGTTTTGTTTATTATGTTTAGATGCCTTATTTTTTTATATTTACTTTTCAGATTTAATGTAAGAATGTCCATGACCTGCTGAATGTCTGTTGTTCACAATGTTAAATAAAAACAAAAACAAAAAGTTATTACAAAACTACAATATTACTATTAAGTACACAGACACTCTCAGACTACTTTTCTTGGATATTTTTATTACTTTGCAGGAGTTATAAGCCTACTTAATTGCCAGGCGAAGCAAAGCATTGTGGATTTCTGCAATTATGAATAAATGTGTTAAGGCAAAGAATAGCAAAAAAAAGTAAACACAAACAATACAATAAAAAACAATTCACTCAATATTCAAAGACAAACTGAAAGGTAACTGAAGAAGTAAATGTGACCTATAAACCAAAATGCTTTATTCAGTGGTCTCTCAAGTAATCCCTATTTCCAGCTTTGTTAAGAAGAATATGATACATAAGTGTATTTTTACAGTAATTACATGGACGAACATACTTCCATCAAATGGTGTGATTTAAGTCCAGTGAATTGTTCAAGTTTTTCAGAAAACTGCTTATTGATTTCATTTAAGGGAAAAATTAAGGCTTTATAAAGGCTCATTTTAGAAACCACCAGAAATAACATTAATAGAGGATGACTGTCCTTAAATCTTAAAAATATCATCTATTATGTATATATATATATATATATATATTTATATAAATACAAATTGGTAAAAAATAAAGACTTTTCTGGCACACTTTGTTCCAACCAAAATCCGTTTTTAGTGCTGTTTCGTCTCAGCTGCTCGCTTTGGCGTCATAGAACAAGTTAATCCAAGGTGTAAATTCTTCCCTTTAGTCAACAGGAGTTATGATGGTTAAGGCAATCGAAGACCTCATTGGGAATGTTTCATAGGAAAGAGTCATCAGAAGCTGGGGCGTAAGAGAAGCCCACAAAGGCGTCGTCGGCCTCCATTACACTGGCGTTGACTATGGAATGGTCTTGAGACCAGCAGATCGAGTTGGGCACCATCTCATCTGTGAACTCAGGATCGAAGTTTGAGATGTCACAGAAGGAGCTCTGTAAAGACATTGGGGGAAGAGGGAATAAAAACACGGGTCATATTAGCGTTCATGGAACAAATACAAAACAAACTGCATGTGTGTATTCATAAAAAGGGACTTCGTTTGATGGCAAAATACAACAATACAGTTACAACTTGATTTTACAGAGCGCTTTAAAATGGGATAAAACAATTAAGAATCAAATATATGTTAAATAAAAGCTCATTAAAATGAGGAAACTTAAAAAAAAAAAAGTGAACTAAATATCAACAAACAAGAATTAAGAGAAAACTCCAAAACATTACATGACATTAAGTAAAAAAAAAATGCATTTTATGAGGTAGCTTAAAAGCTGGTACTTAATTAGGCAACCTCCACTGTTAATTAGAAACACCTGTGTAATCAAACACAATAGGCCCTTTTCACAGCAGGGTGAACACAGGGGTAACTGATAAAATTAATTATGCTTCCATGAACCAGCATGCACAAGACAAGGTCGTCTTCATAAGCAGTGTGAGTTATGATGTATCTTTTCAGTGTTGGGTGCAGTCATTCAAAAGTTACTGTAAAAAAGAAACAAATATTTACCACATTCGGAGTAAATGGGGGAGGAATCTTCTTCTGTTCGAGGTCGTCCCAGTTTATGGAGGCGAAGAAGCTGTGTTCTTTGATCTCATTCTGAAAATGTAGAGTAAATAACAACTTAAAACATAGTTCTGTATTTATAGAGAGTTAATAGTTGAGTAAAAGTCATCAAGCAATGACATGATATGCACAGATCGGCCACCAGGAGGAGCCCAAACATGGTGAATTCTGTTGGACATGTAGCGTCTGTATGTGGACAGTGCAAAAATCCCACTCACAAAGTCATCCCTAGACCCCAGTCTGTGTGTGCCGTCTTTCTCCAGCAGGCCCTGGAGGATAGACCAGGCTGTGCCGGACGCACCGGTACGCATCGTCAACGGCTTGTGGAGGATGTTGTCATACATTTCATGTGTGTCCCTGCTGTAGAACGGCGGCTAGGATATGAAGAGACAAGTAGAGGTTTGTTAAGTGAGTGTGAGGTGCTTTGACATTTAAAACAAATTGTCGCATTTGCTGCAATTTGCTAGTACATCACGTTAAAACTAAAAAGCTTTGTCTGCAAAAGTAGTCAAGAGTGCCTATTAAAGAAGAAAAATAATATCACCGTTAATGCATTAGGGATATTTGAGGAAAAGTGGGCTCACTCACCAGGCCGAAGAGCATCTCGTACAGCACTGAACCCAGACACCACCAGTCCACTGTGTTATCATATGGCTGCTTCCTCAGGACTTCTGGAGCTAAGTACTGGTCAGAAGAAGGACACAAACATAATACTATAACATTGACATTTTGCACATGGCTTAAACTACACCAACCAAATCTATATCAACTATTTTTGCTCATAAAAGCCCATTTTCCTCTCTGGAAAAGGTGACTCACATCCCTACACAGACAGCAGTTATAGCCTCAGGATGGAATACACTCATACTTAAATCATTAACCACACTTTATACCAAAAAAGTCTGTTAATGATTATGACTTTTTAACACTGAACGTGAGACTTCTCTGGAACACCCCCTGGTGCAATAATGGTAGTATTTAGACGTACCTCAGGTGTTCCACAAAACGTAGTGGTGGTGTCTGTCTGGGAAATGCCTTCCTTGCACAATCCAAAGTCCGTCAAAATGATGTGCCCCTTTAGAGAGAGGACACAGGGACGTTTTTAGACAACATGTGCCACACAAGCAGCTCATTATCCCCGGGGACTGAGGATTCTATTGTTGAACCAGGAATGTTGGCTGCCGTGCCGCTCAGTCAGTCCCATTCACCGTTCCCTCACTTTCTCAATAAGGCCGGGCAGGAAAATCATTAGTAAGACCTAATCCAATCACACGCATTCTGTCCAGCGGGAACTGGAAGTGACACTGTTGTTCACTGGTGGTGCAAATATGACTGGAGAAGAATGAAATTTGTGCTGTAATGTCTTATGTAATAAATCTGCAGCCTGTGTTTAGGCACAGTAGTTCCATCCATACACTTAAATGAGTATCGTCAACATTATATCTAACTTGAAGACAGTAGGTGCTGTGTCATCCAGGGATATTCAGTGTAATTACCGCTTGTGTTGGAAAGTCTCTCATGTCTGCCTACATCCCTAATGAGCTCTGAGAGCAGCCACCGGCTCACCTGTGCCTCTGAACAGCAAAGGTGAGCCCAATCTGAACACTCAGTTAGTGCTTCTATAAGTAGGAGGGGAGGAGTAAGAACATTTCTCTGTTGCCCTGCAACCAGCCAGACATGATCCCCTTCATCAAGTGCGTCTTCTACAGTGAGTTGTTCTTATAATGCCATGCCTTTATTCACTTTACGACTAGATTCACAGGTTTAGCTGGAATATGTTGGTGTTCAAGTATTATTTAATATTAAGACAATGAGTAAATGCAGGTGCAATGCAGTTTATGTCATGCATCTCCCTTTATGTTTGTGTATCTGATGCAGCTACCCCGCTTGATGAGGTTAAAGGGGAAACGCAACTGAAATAAAGTCCTTTTTGGTGGAATTTCCTGGCTCTCTCTCCCTGATTCGGGTTACTTCATATCCAATACGTCAATGTCCAGAGTCTCCAGCCCTCGCCACTTTGGTCACCTGAACAGCTAGAGTGATTAAGTATCAATTACAAAGCAGTGTGTTTGGTTAATACTCACTTCGTGGTCAAGGAGGATGTTTTCTGGCTTCAAGTCTCTGGAGAAAATGAATGAATTTCAGTAAATGAGACACAGGATCATAAATCCAAATTACCCCATTGCAACCCCATATCCCTGAGAAATAATAATTAATGTAACTATTAAAATATAAATTTCTGTAAATTGTATTTCCCTACAGTATATGAAGATCTAAATGCTGCTTCAAATACAGTAAATCTCTGCAATGCCAGGAATATAAATCTGGTGAAGAGCTCTAATAAATATCAGAATCTGCCTTAAAGAGAAACACCAAGTGTAATTTGTGTGTAACTGTAGAATATACCTTTGGTTTTCAGGTCGTTCAAACCTCCAAATTCCCCCAAAACAAACCAAAACTGGTAGCTACCGCCCTGAAGACCCATTATCATGTGAGTGAGGCCAACATGCGTCACACACACATGCTCAAGTCAATTTATCTTTAATTGTATTCATTGTAAACTTCATGGCGTCATTGGTCCTCATGCAGGAAGCAATACACAAACACATGTTCTCATTTTTGTTCGTATTCACGATTTGTTCTTATTTTGTTAGTACCCATTGATTTCTGGGATTCCCCAATGTTTTCTCTTAAGTAAGAGAACATTTTATGAGTGGTTGAGAGCACTCTTACCAAGATAAAAAAAAAAAAAAAAAAAATCTTGTTTTCAGTCCACAAATTGTCCAACACAAGGAAACATATGTTTTAAATTTGAAGAACATAAAAAACCCCTTGAATATCATATAATCAAATTTAGATTATTATATGATTTAGAATAATTATGACAGGATTCTTAAATTTGTGGGCTAAAGAAATACTATTGGATTACATAATGTTTAGGGGGCATTACCAGTGTTAATAATAAACAATCGACCACACGCCTCCAGTTTATGATCAAGTGATTCAGCATTCAACACACCTGGGTAAGAGCAGATTTGGATGGTGTATAAACAGCAACTATGTTTAGTAAATCTGATTAACTAACATCTTTTCCTGAGTTTGATCCTTAAGGGCACATAATAAACTTAACACTAAGCACGTGTTCACGTAAATAAGCAGCTAACATACCTGTAAACAATGTTGAGAGAATGCAGGTATCCCAGTGCGCTGGCCATTTCAGCAATGTAGAATTTTGCTCTGGGCTCTGGAAAGGTTCGCTCTTTTTGAAGATGGAAGAAAAGCTGAAATGAAAATGTTCTGTTAGATTATTGGAAAGTATTACACAGCAGCTGCATTGTAGGAGCATTACACCACCATGAGTGCAAAAATCTAATAATTAACCATGATGTGACAAAAAATCCTCTAATGTATGCAGTGTCTTTGCCAGCTCTTTATCTGGTTATGTATACAAAATAATCCCAACACAGTTAACTTAAACTGGAAAGTGTAAATATTAATCTGATTTAATTCCCATGTTACTTGTCTTTGTAGTCAACTTATTCAGAAGGGCAAGAGGCAGACTTTGTGGGATACAGATTGCAGTTAGTCACTCTCACACAGTCAGTCACACATGGCAGCTTTAAAAAGGCTGATCACACTAGAAGGGGAAGTCGCACGCTGTGTGTTCTCTATCGGTAATGTCGTGATCTCTGAGACTTTCACACGTGGAGGTGTGTTAACAAGCAACAGTGCTGCTCTGAGGAATTTCATTTAAGCTATTTAACACATAATTTCCTGTCTTACTACCATTCTCAGCTTTTCTTGAACTCGTGACTCATCTCTGTGTGAGCGCATTATTCATAAAAACTGAAACGACTCACTTCTCCTCCATTGACGAAGTCCAAGACGAAGTATAACTTGTCTGTGGTCTGGAAGGAATAATGAAGCCCGACCAGGAAAGGGTGTTTCACGTTCTTCAGCAGCACGTTGCGCTCTGCCATGATGTGTTTTTGCTGATTGGAAAGAGTGATTTAGTAGAAGAATTATAATTCACATAATGCGTTCCTGAGATATGGATAGAGTCAGGGTCGCATCTGATGGTTAAGTTACCTCTTTTCTGTTGAGAATGACCTTTTTCTGTAAAACCTTGACTGCATAATACTTTTCATCGTGTTTTCGTTTGGCAAGGAAAACCTGCATCACAAGGAAGAGAAATCAACCGTGTAAACCAGAATAATTCCAGATCTGATTCTCACTTCCTACATGGAAAGGCCAACACACGCAGAACTAAAACTTGTTGCTACCCCAATAGAAAAATACAACACGAAAACATTTCTAAACATAACTAATGTAACTCAAGTATGACAAAATATATCAGTCAACATAACTCTACAAACTTGCTTTGTAAAACTGCTTTCTACGTATTGAAACTATTACATTAAAGACAACATTTTATCTAAACTGATCCATAAATTACGTTTGATGAACAGAAACTCAACCGTACTTTCCAATATTGTGTTGTTCACATACCTTCCCAAAACTCCCCTTTCCTATGACTTTTAAAAAGTCAAAGTCTGTGGGCTTGGCACTGAAACAAAAAGTACAGCACATTAATTTCAGTGGATGTAAAAATGTACTGTATGTGATTACACAATTGCAAGGTTAATAAAATATAAGATGAGATGAAACTTGTGCAGCAGTTGCAGTACAAAGTAGGAAAGAGTGCAAATATAAATATATCAATAGGTTGCAAATCCCAAATATACACAATGTCATAAAATATAAGCAGGCTGAACATACGTTGGATTTCCAGAGGGTCCCAGGTTAATGTTTCTGGAGGTAGAGGTGTTCTGTTAAACAGCAGAGAAAACATTATCGAGATTAGTTGCCAAACTGAGACGCACTCAACACTGATTCACTGCTAAGGACAGATCATGGATCTGAGAATTCAGTCCTTTCTCTGTGCTACAATAGCAAAATAAGGGAAATGTGTTTTCTATCTGTATTTATTTTGAGGGTTATAATAGTTTTAAATCTTCAATGAGTTTTTATTTTAGTTTAGTTTTGAATTTTTAATCTCATTTTAGTTTAGTTTTAGTTTGTTTTCAGAGTGTTTGCTAGTTTTAGTTTCATTTCAGTTTTTCAGAAAGGCTTGATTTTAGTTTTTATATATTTAGTTTTAGTTTGTCTTT